>JAVQJF010048418.1:0-13860 GCA_036023855.1 Gadopsis marmoratus
ACGCAAGAATCTTCTATATCAGAAACTAATTTAATAAATAAAAGATGTTGAATGTCTTTGCACTTTAATCTTTAACACATTCAAATTAAAGATGCTTTGACAGATGACAGGTGCTAAAACTGTACAAAACTCACTCCATGTGAATTGCAGACTGAATAATTTAGTGTTATTTGGACTGAAGACCCTTTTCAGTCAGAAACGGTCTGAGCCTGTGATGTAACAACATTTAAGGACTGACAATATGCGATGAATGCCATCTTTAATTGAGACGCTATCTGCGTCCTGGTTGGCTCAACAGAATGACCCAGAAATGACAACTGCTTTCACTTCAGTCGGCCCGCTGGAATCCCAAAAACCTCTTAAAAGGACATTTCTTTAAAAAATGAAAATGGTTGAGTTCCCTTTCCCCAAATACTATTCAGCAGGGTTCATTTCTAGCCCCTGTGCTTTGTGAAAAAAATGTTAATTATCACTATCACTGTTTTTGTTTAAAACTCATTTTGACATCTGTATCGTGATAGAATGATGAAGCTCATACCTGCAGCAATATTAATAAATAAGTGTTTTCATTTTGCAACAGTTGAACAATCCTGTGGTTTAAAATAAATTTAAGACAAGTTAGTATCAGGCTTGAAAAACTAACACTATTTGATGTGGACATGTTAAACTTGAATCTTAAAGAAATCTATATATTTTTTGCGGTTACAATTTTAAATTGGACAGTAAAATGTCTTCCCTCTCTGCTGGAAAAGCAGAGGTGTTTTTTACGCCTCCCTATCCACCTATTATCTTGAACTGCTGCTTCAGTTTTACACTGCCATTCAGTGCAATACTGCAGACCATGCAGTGTACACCCCTGTGTAAATCTGGCACATGATAAAAGGTTAACTCATATGTCATGTAAGCACTAAATAATGTTCACAGTCAAAGGAATAATACTACTTTCCCAGTTATGAATCACAGAGATATTTACAGGAGGCTAATGACTCCAAGTCCGTGCACTATTTTATTTAAATCTTTCACACACCAAAGGCTTCTGCTTCTGGTTTAGTAGACTGAATTGAAGATGTTCTCTGAAATACAAATTATTCAAGATATCATGTCTTGTGCTAGCAAGAGATGGCTTGCTAAGATAATAAAATGGCTTGCTTAGCATTATACAGAGGCACGTTCAGCCATCCTCACACAATAAGCACACAATCCATTGACAGAAAAGCCTTTTGTCGGAACAATTAATAGACCGCTCATATTTCTAGTTGCAGGATATCATTTTCAATTGGATGCTGATATGAAAATCATGTGTTATTAATTGTGGCTTTTCCATTTGGTCCAAGCCATTTGGATTCACAGGGTATTGTTGCTGTGATGCTAAGAGACAACGATAATGAAAAACTTGATGTGTTGCCCTGCCCAGATCCTTAGAGTTATGATTTCAATTGCTATGCACGACTTGATTTTCAAGGTCTGGAGTCTTTCTTGAATGAATGCTTGGAATCTGGCTCTGGGGGTTAACAAGGAGGCTCCATATACTGTTTAACAATTCAGCCCATGCTCACCCCACGTGACGGTGCATGCAGTAGGGCCTGCACTTGTTTATATCTCTGGATAAAGCATCCCACTGGCCGCAAATTAAGCATTCAGGCTCGGCAGCCTTGTTGTGCTCCACTATGACGTGTTTAGAGTACTAAATCTGACTCTGCGCCCTAGGTACACCGCAATCTTGTTTTGGAGCTTCATAAGTTCTATGGCTGTCATATCCTTTGAAATGACTTCAATACACATGATTCGCACTTGATATAGAAACAAATTCATCCTTTTCTTTAAATGGAAAGACTTTTCTGGGGTTTGCTGCTTGGGAGCGATTACAAATTAGAGGCACATGTTTGTCACACAATAAGACAAGATAAGAAAATGTAAAGTGAAAACACCCCTTCTTCTAGATTGTGAACAGTGTGTCAGATTAAGCCGGTCACCACTTTTCTGTAGAAATGTTTTACTATGAAAAGCTGTGGAACAAACCTTTTCACCTTTTGTTTTAAGCTAATTAGTGTTGCGTAGTCCAGTGGTTGAAACCCCCTATCAGAAGACATAAATGAATATTATTAACAAAATTTTATTTCCCGCATCTTCAGAAACATCAGCTGCTCTGACGCTGACTGACTTTTTTCACATGAATCCTATTTCTAAGCTTAAACGTAACCAGATACACTGTAGATATCCACCCCTGACTAAGTATACAATTAACTGTGGCCAAAATAAATTCACAGAATAACTTATTCATACTGAGCCTCGAAATTCAGTCTGCTAGGACAGAAATGTCAGCAGAGGAATGCAAATCAGTGAAATGAACAATCCTCCCAAAAACATTTGTATGATATTTCCCTCTGTCATTCTGAAAACTAGCCAGGATAGAGTCATTTGCCATCAATCAAAAGCAAAATTTAAGCCTTCAAGTGTAAGAGCCACTTTACTCCAACCTAGCATCCTATATTATCTGTTCTAATGAAACACTATATCATGATGTTTTTATGCCATATAATGTTGTAACGAAAAAAAAGATTTTTTTTTAGGCTTATGAACCTGGAAGGTATGTTTTACATAAATATTTACATCTGCATCAACCCCTCCACCAGACACGTCTGAAACTGGATGTTTCAGTCCAACATGGCCTTGTATTAGATAGAATAGCCCTCCACATATGTCAAACAGACATTAGAAATAATTCTTATTAGAGCAATTAATAGATCTTATCGCGCACTGACTACGAGGGAAAAGCAGGATCACACACTTTAGGGACAATTTCTCTGACAAGATATTACATGCATAATTAAGCACAAGATCTCAGTTAAGCGCTGAGAGGTGAGTCTGTGAGGATGATACATACAAATGGAGACACATGTCCTTATTTCATATTTTTAGCACTTAGCTCTGTTTCCTATGTATTTGGCACTGCAGGGCAACGTGGACGGAGACAACCCACAGTGTTTTATTATGATTCCTATCTTCAATTAAACTCCCTACATGTTACACAGATCAATACAGAGGAGTCTATAAAAATGTCAATAGACAGCTGCATAGACTGCAGCTCCAGAGAAGCTGAAGATAATACAGAATCCCCCATGTGTGTTGGGCTAACAAGTTGCAGGCTTAATGCAGGCTTCCTTTGTAAAATACCAAAGCATTGATTAATCCATCTGTACTGATCTGAATTTTCTCATAGTTGTGTTGCATCCCTTTGAAATATTCAAAGCAGAGCTCTTGGAATAACTATTATATGGACCTCTGCTCTCCTAGGGGCACGCAATGAAAGCGTCTGCATACAAATGAAGTATCAGCAAAGCAAAGGGGCCACGGAGTGATTGAAACCACACTTGCATAATCATGCTTTCAGATAAAAAATAGCAAGTCATTCATTACAGAATAGCTGTAGACAGAACTGATTGCTTAATTAAGAGCTGCACAGGTGTACCTGTAACTAAGATATTTCAATTTTGGGTATATAGTATCTCCAAATTTGGGTATTTTTCATTTTTCAGATAAACCTCCGAAAACCCTCAGTGGTATTATATCACATAACCCTTTTGCATTCAAAATCTGACCTATACATTGTGACAAAGCTGAAAACGGGGCTATTATCTTAGCTAATGACAAGTTGGAGACACTTGGCCTTCACAGGACAGTGACAGTATTGCATCTGCAGGTATCTCTTTCCACACAAAGGGACTATTGACAAGACTGTAAGAATGGGGTAATAGAACGCATCAACTCTCCAGATAAGCAGTCATGTTTTTTTCATATTCTCTCCCTGGTCTGGCACATCCTGTACCTCGACTACTTCCTCTGTCTGTCTGATGCATCCAATGTGTACTACAGCCGTCGATGGCCGTGCATTCAATGACTTGATGCTCTGCAGTGCAGCCAGTCCGTGCCTCCCTCCCCGTACGTAGTTAAAATCTATCAACGTCTCTACATCCAGTTGTTGTAATCAGACATTATTTTGTTGCGAGTTCTGCACAACAACAAGCAGTGTTCTGTTTACATTCATAAACAATATCACATGAGGTAATGCACGGTGGCGAAATTGAATAATTATGCTAATGAATCTGTAGTTTGCCTTTAAATTAATTATATCTAAAATATATTAAATTGGGATGTATGGGTGCATATTTAATGCCCAAATAATTCTTTCCTTTTCGGTGTCCCACTGCTGTCACACCGGGAAGCAGGATGATGTTTGAAGTAAAACTGAATTTGATTGAAATCTTCAGGATTAAGCGTGTCATGTTTCTATTACAAAGCCTTATGTGAGCCTGCAGGGTGTAGAAAATGTACAGAAAATGAGATGTTTTAGAGGCTAAACAGGCAGTTAGACCAGAAAATCTCTGTGTTTACTTTTGAAACATGTTAATGCACATAAATGTTCTTACATCCTACATTCACTATCAACATCCAGGCTTATGGCTTCATTGAAATTGAACTGTGTCTCACATGTATAGGTGGTATATTAGGTCAGCTAATTTGATTCAATTGGTTTTCAACCTTGTTTTACTGTACATTGTTAAATCCCAGTAAAACATACAAAATATCTATCAAAATATATCTTTCAGGTGGCTACACTATCACGTACTTTCTATGTGAAAACTCCATTCTACTTAGAGGCTTTCAAATGTTAAAATTTGCTCTACGGAGACAGATAAACATGGGACAAAGTGATTAACTTTCTAGGTAAATTTAGTTTTCTCAAGATTTTGAAGAAGTTATTTCTCAGTGCAGGCGAATAACCCAGAATACTCATCTAACAGACAATGTCTATCCTTTCTCTTCCTGTCATGTTTATGTGTTTCTGCCTCTGCAAGAAAAAGCTATGGGTCAGAAACACCATCAGTGGGATCCACGTTGGCACAAAGCAACAATCCATGCACCTGGCTGGCTCATCTGTAGCCCTCAGAGCAAAGCTACATGAACCTCGACAGATTGCAGGCAGGCCCTGCCCTGGCACCCCAGGCGTCCACATCCTCAGCTGCTTTATTCTCTAATTTTGCTTTAAAATATTCAGCAGCACTAAACTCTCAGCTGTTATCAGCATGGCTGACTGTCTCTGTGCAGAAATGCAGGGTGTGTTTGACTTTTCTTAAGAGATTCTGCAGCAGGGGTAAGCGTCTCAGCTGGCCCCACAGTGTTATCTCTGGCACACTGCCAACGTGATACAGTGTTCTGCACTTGGCTGGTTTCATCACATTAGAGGCCGACACACTCGTGGCACGATAGGGGAAATTAGTGGTTACAGCCAGACACTGACTGCCTCACAGGACACTACTCTCATGTTAGCAGTGGACACAATGTTGCTCAGTGTGACTTTTGGAACACTTCTACTACCTTCACTACCACTGTCAACCTCTGAACTCAGATTAGTTTATTCCCTTCAATAAACCCATGCGAGCAGTCAGCTTTCTGTTGGTGCTAAGGGAAGAACACTTGTGATCTCGCTGACATGCCTCACTACTTCCATAGTGAGTATTGTGCCTCTGCATAATTTATTACAGTGGGTCATTCTGGCACTCAGTATAAAAATAAAACAAAAGAGGCGGATTCATAAATATTATTCACTAAATAGGATGTTAGTAACAAAGCGACAGCATTACTGCAGTGAAATATGGTTTAACAAGTTCTCACTGCAGCATATTAATTAAACATTAGAGCCAATGGCATTGTGTTTCTAGTCTCCTTGAATTCATCCAAAACATACAAACAGATTAAGAGTTACTATTGTTTTTAGATCACCATGAACTGCACATGTTAAATATTCTGTGGGTTAGTAATTGGCTCCAATACAGGGAAAAATTATTGTTTGTAAAATCACATGGCATGAATAATTCATACCACAGATACCTGAGCAAGCAAAGTATTAAAAGTGTGCATTATGATAAAACAAAATATATTTAAGCAACATAATTTGATACCTTGTGCAAGAATTAACCAGATTCTCAGATATTTTGGGGGGGGGATTGAATTATTTACACCATAAATTAAAGTTCTGCCAGTGGTTTAGGGGCCAGGTCCATGATCAGTTTCAGTTATCTACGGAAATATAATGGTTGCATATTGCTGCATCAACATGACCAAATAATAATAATGCATTAATTACTAACTAGAGATTATTAGATAGTCTGAATGCACACATACTTTTGGTGGATTATTTGTATGCAACTGATTTTAAACGTTGCTACTCTAATGATAAGTTAACACAGAGGTTGATTATAATATTGATAACATAAAACTATAATCCACGGATTCTAATTAAAATCTGTAATTAGGTTTTTTAATGAAGTCTCAGTTGACAAAGAGCAAATAATGAGTCTGTGTACTGCACCACCTTAAGAGGCTCAAGGGGCAGCACTGGTTGCAGTATGAAATGCTAATGAACAGACTCATTCAAAGCCATGTACATGAGAGAAAGAATGATAAAAAAAAAAGCATTCAAGCACAGTCCTTTTCATATATCTAGGACAGCAAGACCAATGCTGAAAATAAAAGTGTGCAGTATCCATCATATCATAGTCAAGAGCATCTGCAAAACCAAAATGTTTGTCATTTTGTGGCCAATCTTGCCTGGCACACCTGTGGCTCACTTGGATACGGGGTGGGACACCTTAAAGAACACCTTATCACATGTTATAGCTGGGTGTGTTGGAGGCTGTGACAATATAACTGGACACCGAGAAAAAGCCCCGAGATTCTGTTTCAACGAAATAAGAAAACACTGGATTTACAGGATAAAATCCACCAGGCAGATCTGCATAAATGCACCTGTCAATGTACAGGTAATGTGCCTCTCACTGCTTGATGCTGTGTCCCCTTTTTCCATAGAGGCTATTTTCTAGATGGTTTTGGACAATTTGAAATGTAAATGTATGCTATTTAACATTGTTTTCTGCGCAATTAATTTGCTATGGCCAGTTATGTTTAGCAGCTCCTCTAATCTTTCAGCTAAGGTGAAGGTCAGCAGTCATGATACTTAAGTGGAAAGCCATATATATATGATTGTCTTTCAAGTTAACCATATTTTTGCTTGAATCACAACAGAATAATGCATCTGCAAACACTCAACACAAACTGTTAATATTCTTTTTTTTCATCAGAGATTAGTTAAAAAGTTAAAAGGATATTTCCATTTCAGTTTTTTGTAGGTGAGATGGGTTTAACAGTTAATTCAACACGTTTTAGTTTTTTATCGTCTTGGGCGTCTGTCATTCTCTTGAAATCCATTCAATTCAGGTTGAATTTTGTGTTTAGTGAACACAGTTGTTATATATCAACTGTCACAGACAAACAGGAATAAAATCAATTATTCTATTTAGTGCAGCAATCTTTGCAGCAGCAGCGGTTGCCGATGCCAAGAACTCACAGTTGTATTTATTTAATGGTATAATTTTTATTTCTACCGGACCCCCATAAATATAATCTGAACAGTAAAACCTGACAATCCCCCCAAATCTGTTTTTTTTTCTCTCCCCTAAATAGCATATTAAAGCTAAACTATTCAAAAGCTGTATACCACCACAAACTCTTGATCTGTTCTCATTATATTGTAGTCATTACTCTCTCAGCTGACACCGGGAAATCTTATATGAGAAATGGGAACATATTTTACCTCATGCAGGTGGAATTTTCCTCTTTGATTTTTCAGTGCAAAAATATCATAAATTCATTTTTCCACATCAGATGATCTTTTATTTATAAATAAAACTTGACCTGAATAGACGTATCTCTCCATAAAAATATCCTCAAGTCTAAATAACGGCACGTGTCAGTGCAGGATAAACTCACCGCTGTGGTGAAGGTGCTACAGTAGCGTGCAGTCTGTTGAGACCATTGGCAACATGTATCATGGACATAAGGCTGCCTGTCTCAAAATACTGAAGATATGCGATTGAAGGCTTTGGCAAAGAACACACACTGCATGAAAGTGATGTTAACAAAATCCTGCATGAAAGCTCAGAACGCAGAGCAATGTCTGAAATCACTCCCCTTTCGCAACCTGCACTACATTTTGCTGTTTATGGTTTATTTTTTAACTCAGAATTCTAGATTAAATCCTCTGCAGCAGAAGTAAAAAAAATGTACAATGAAATATGTAGTGTCACTTTTTTGCTGAACAATCCCAAAATGCAATGCGCCACCTGTTTCTGAGATGACAGATGTATAAACCACAGATATTTGACACCACACCGCTCAGTAGTAACACAGAATGATAATAATTAATATAGTGGGTGTCTGAAGTCTCAACTTCTGCTCACTATACCCTGTTGAGAATTTACCTGCGCTGACATCTGGGCTGATAACTACAGAAGCTTTCTCATGATGACAGTTCACTGGGTGGATGACTACAGGAAGCAATATAATACAGGAAGCAGTGCGAGTGTGTATTAGAGGCAGGAAAATGTGTGATGTTGCCATTTTGTTTTTATGGTTTGTTAAACAAAGTAAACACGTCTGTCTCTTTTTGAACCGGATACAGAAGCGGCTCTATGAAACCTGACTCAGTAACTAGCATGGTGACCAGTTTTGTTTCTATTACCACACATTAGCTGTTCTAAACTATTTATTTTGTCTGTAAGACACAGTCAACATATTAAAGTTGGGTTTCAGGTGGCTTATTGAAGTTGATTGTTAAGTGACTAGCACATTTACAAAAGCCCTAATGACCATTTTCCAGTAGCACAAAATCCTACAGCAACCCACTTAGGTGCTTTCAAGAGCTCGATCCTCCCTCTGCACCAAGCTGTCGTATGGCTGTGTCATATTGTGGAAGGTGGAAGCTGCAGGAAGCCTCTTGTGTCCATTACTTAACGGGAAAAGAAGTGATGGATCATTTGAGAGCTGTGGTAGTAACGGATGTGGGTTGTTTTTTTTGGTGTAGGCCTACTTGTACTTTTTAGATTTTTTAATAAAAAAGGATAATTTTACTTTTAATTAAGTCGGTCTACTTTTTATCACAAGTATTGTCCGTTGCTACATTTCAAGTAGCATCCGTTACAGAGTGGAAATAAAAGTCACTGAAAAAAAAAATCACCATAAACTGTGAGTGGAAATGGAGCAGAAGAGAGGAAACGACGGGCAGGTAGCGTTATTGTACTTCGGCATAGTTAAGAAAGAAGTTGCATCTACCTTAATCAATGCACCACCCAGTGAGCATGCCGAGTGACCCAAATGCGTGATCAACAGGTGCATGCTGGCTCTGGCTAACTACAATGCTAAATGCTAAAATGCTGATGGTGGATGAACCCCAGCTCCGGCGTGACTTCTGTGTCCACTGAGCAACCAGTGAGGCGTGTGCGAAGCCTTACTGCTGCTGTCTGTGATAATCCCTGATGTGACCACAGAACCTCGTTCAAGTCTGAGTTTTGTCCTCTTTTCTGGTTAATCCTAGTAAGATAATTTACTTTTCGCTGAGATGCCTGCTTGACTCTAACAAACTCTTTACTGCTTGTGCTAACATGCTATCATGTGTATGCCCATGGCTTGGTTCTGTTCAGACTGTGTTTGTTTCCTTAGCAATATGCTAACATTAAGGCAACACAAGCCTGATGGCAGGCTGGCTGTTTTATTTCTGCTCACAGGCAAAATGTTGGTGTCTGCTGGCTGCTAATTTCTGCTCCTATACTACAACTAGCCACCTATGTGCACTCTGTGAATTACTTTATTGTACTAACTGTGCATATTTTGCTTTTGAGTGTTGTTTGGCATGTGCGTTATGATGCTTTCATGCTGCTGATTGTTATAGCGGTGAGAACGAATTATCATGTTTCAGTATTAGGAGTGTTTTGGGCTGAATTGGTTTTGCAGCATATTTTCCCCCTGGTTGTTGTTGTTGTTGTTTTATTGGCTTCCTTCCTATTGAGACTGCCAGGTCTCTAGTAATAGCGTGTGTTGGTAATAAGGGTAAAATCACAACTGTAGTTTTTCCCACATCCTTTCACACAAATGTTCCCTGTAATATTGGCTTCATGATAAATTCAACATGTCATTTGTCATACATTCTGTATGTTGACATTTACATGTCTCATTTGAACTCAATTCTTACATATAATATTTCACAAGACGAGTGATAGGACTTGGACTTGCTATTTCACTTTCTCTTCCCTTCTCCAACCTCAACACTGCTTCAGCTCAGAACAGCTGGCGCTTTGTTTTAGTGAGATCACAGAATGGCCAACACTTTGTCTTTCCTGAAGAAAAAAAAAGGTATTTTATTTCACAAAACTAGCATAGCTAATTTATGTAGCTACTAGAATTCAAACTGCTTCATTTGTGGATGCAAGTGCAAGTATTTTGGAACTACATTAGCATTGTCTCTGTAACATCTGATTACAAACATAATGTGTGTGGAACATGCAGGGAGTACAAAATAACTCCCTGCATGTTTTCTTCCAAAACACAGAAATGCCATTTGAATGATGATTCATTCAGACACCGTTCTATAGGTTTTAATATTACTATCATGTAGAACTCAAACGTTAAAAGATCTTAAGCCATCTGGCAATGCATTTGCATGATAAAGTGTTATTCTAAATGGTATTCAAGTGGTATAGTGATTACTCGCAGTGTTGAAGGTTTTGCATCTGCAAGCATGCATCGTATCCAGAACCATGGAGCTAGCAGCTAACGGCTGACTTGTCTGATTAAAGTTAATCTATATTTTGACATCTTTTACTGCTTTATTGTTGCTGGATCAGCTGGAAACATATGGTGGACTACATGTCATGTTGCCCAGCCTTGGTATGATATTCCCTCCACGTTCGTGGTCTTTAGTCACTCCAAAAGTCTTGTAGTCTGAGGTCAGACTAAACTTCTTCTGCGATAAAATAAGAAGCACAACAGTACAATACAGTTGTCATATGAAGCCTAATGACAATAAGAAACCGCTACTTCTTTCTTCTCATGATTGGATCTTCGTCTGCAGAGGAAAGTGGTGGATGCCTGCAGCCCCGGGATTGCATTTTGGCGATGCAAGTCAGAGTAAAGTATTTAATTGAACACACCCTTCTGCTTCACTGATCACAGCAACAAATCAGATTGAACGTCCTGATCATGCTCTGCTTGCAACACAGAACAATCTGACACCTGGGAAGCTGTCTCTTTTAGACTCATTGAAACTTTTACGGGGGAAACCCGACTGTAACCCAGTTACTTACTTAAGTGCATGCAAACACATTGATTGCAGCTCAGCTAAAGAGCTAGGACCTAATGTTATTTGTGCAACGACCAACAGCAACAACAACAACAAAAAATGTAAAACCACGTAAAAAACATGTTTTTATATTTGTGTGTATTTGGACAACAAAATCAGCTAACTAACTAACTAAGGATTGTAAAGCTCCAGGTTCAACCTTGTAAATTACTTCCTTTTGAGCTTAATGTTGCCTAGCAACAATATAGCTGCAGCAATACGGTTCACACAGTCAAAAAGTGGTTGTCTAAGTAGACTAATTGAATGAATTATGGTTAAGATTTTATTTCATGTGGAATTTTAGTGGCCATGGTATAAGTTGCATAATAGTATTCTTTACATACTTGCAGTAAACTTCCACTGAAAGGAAGCTGTTTTTCATACAAGTGTCCCAAGTGTGTTAAAAAGGAATACTTTAACTCGCCTTACATGCAATTATTGTTAATAAAAGCAATTCAATATTGTGTATTCGCTGTATTTAATATATAACAAGTTCAAATTGAAATGATTAAATGGAAGTAAAAAGTAATTTAAGAGAGTCAAAAGAATTGCCACATTTTGAGATTGTCAGTGAAAGGTGTTCTTTAAAATCTAAAGGAACTGACTAAATAACCTGCCTGCTTGTCACTGAGGATTGAGCACAATAATCAACCAATCTTCGCAACTAGTTATTTTAAATTGTTATGGAAATTCAATCGGAGAGATCATTGGATGCTGCTGTCAGTGACTCTGTACGGCAGCTGTATTTTACTTGTCAAAAAGATGTCAGCAAAACCTTTCTTTATATTTAATTTCTTCATGTCTAAGTTTTTATCAAGAGCCATGGGAGTGTGGGTTCCATGACAACATCACCGTGAATAGTAAAACAGGTTTCAAACCCTTTAATTATGTAAAACCCACATTACATCTTGTGATTAAGTTCCCCAAAATTCCATGAGTGAGCCGTGGAGAAAAAAAAAAGAGTAAGTCATACGACACCTTCAGATTTCCCCATCCCTCTACCAGGGAATCTTCTGCCCTTAGGCAATTAGAGTAGCTGTCAATGCAACAAACGGGACTGCTGATACCATTTATTTGGAGAGGGCTAAAAAGGAGAGAAAGAATTGTAGCCGAGAAGGATACAGAACCTCCCCAACATGCCTTCTTACATACTGATAATTTATTGTTTACTGCCAATAATGCCTTAATTATTTGTTAACCATTTGGCTACCTGACAGAAGCAAAACACAATGGTTGGTTACTGGCATTGTTGCCACCAAGCCTTTTAGATTCACAAGAATCCTAATTACAAAATATAGATGTTTACTTTGCTGTTTTGATTAACATTTCCATGAACATCAAGTTACTTGTTCAATCCTGTTTCCTTCACTTAAGATATATTGCTAAAATCAAATGTGCCATTCCAGATGTTGAGCTGGTGGTTTGTGACGAAAACTAAATGCGGGGATGAGATTAGATGCATGGACCTACATGGCGAAGCTCCTGCATGCATTTCTGAAATTCTGTCCTTCTGTAAAAATATGAAATCTTTTGGGTCCACTCACCAGGGTCTGGTTGTCCTGAGGACAAGGTTATGACTCAAAGGGGATTGTGCATTTGCCATCTGTGCTCTAAAACTTTGGAACAACCTCTCCCTTGGTATTAAACTGATTAAACAAGCTTTGCACATGTTTGTTTTTTTATTTTGCTGTTTTTGGTGAAGCACTTTGTAACCCTAACTTCAAAAAAACTGAGATTTATTCAAATATACTGGCGGTTCCATAATGGTTAGAGTTTGTTGAAAAGGGCCAAGGAAGGAGAGACACTACAGTACATGTAGAGGCAAAAAGATGTGTTGAGCTTAAAGTGTTTCCTACAGCAATTGTCACAGAACAGTGTACACTTCCACTAGATTACATAGGACTGAAAAAGGAAATCGTTCTCATTTAAATGTGACCGTGAAAGACCGTGAAATGTCTCTGCTTCTTGCACTACAGCTCATGCTCATGGTAATACAGCTGTATGCAGACATACACACACGACGATGAGTCGTTTCAATCTTATTACAATAAGCCACATGTAAAAGGTAACACCTTGAAAAGCATTCCCATGACCACAGTTAAGTCTTTCAAGTTGCATCACCCCGTGGAGCAGAAATCTAACCAAGAATTCAAGGTTGTACAAAAATGAATAAAATGGAATAAAAATGATATAAGAAAGAATGGACATTAAAATATTTTGTGCTGTATTCCAGACTTAAAAATGGCATTGCATGCTTTTTGTCAATATGATAACAACAAGTCATGGAAAGTCCACCCATTTACCTCAGGAGCAGTAGGAGGCATAGTGCTTAAGAAGTAAACATCTCATCTGTGCAACCATACCTGTTCATTTTATGACAATGATGTGATGAGTTATATCTGCACAGGGTATAACAGGGAATAAGTTGAATCTGTAAGCTAGCTCCTTGGTGTTGTTAACACACAGCATCATTGCATTGCAGTTCTTATTCAATTCAATTCAATTTTATTTATATAGCACTATATCATAACAGAGTTATCTCTTAGCACTTGTTAATATAGAGCAACTCTAAACCAACTCTATATGTATAGACCCAACATTTCCACCATGAGCAAGCGCTAGGCGACAGT
>JAVQJF010048424.1:0-26406 GCA_036023855.1 Gadopsis marmoratus
GGGAAACATCGATTCTTGTGGGTCACTGTGCTAACTGCAGTACGGCTCAGGTGTTAAGGTAAAAGGTGGCAGCTCTATTTTCAGTGCGACAATAGTAAGGAAAGCATATGTGAGGTTGCATCATGGAGATATGCAAGGCAACAAGTGCGCACACTGCTCATATGATCACCCAGACTGATCAGGCACACTTGAGGCTCTTGCAAGGCTGTGCATTGCCTGATATGGGAAACGATGTCTTGTGCCAACACAGCTCTCTCCTGGGAAGCCTGAACCAAGATCCAGCTCAACAACAGGGCAGATTCTGGTGGGGTTCAGTGAAGAAGGTTGGAGAAATTAATGCAGAGACAGGCATGCAGTCATCACAAACAAAAAAAGGCATGAATGGCAACCACTTGGCAACCGCGCACTTGAAGCCATGCATGAAGTACAGACTGGCAGCCAGGACCAAGAAGCAGCATGGAAACCACAAGCTGCAACAACACCGACTGTAACAGTGACATGCTTTTACAGTAACTTTAACTAAAACTTTGAAGCTCCATCCCACATTTCATATCCCAGGTAGCAAAAGCATATTGCACAGGGGGAGTGCACACCCTGATTTGTTGGCACTGCTGTATGGGGGTGTGTTCCCCTCTCTCTGTCCGCTTTGAGTGTATTTTCCCTCCTGACTGCTTGTTCCACAAGTCAGCCACTGCAGTGAGGAGGACAATGTGTGTGTGACTGAACCGTACGGGTGAGGAGAAGCACCACCACCACCACCACGAATACAACATGTTCCAGCAGGGGTGGAAGAGGCAGAATTTTGGACCGTCGCAGAATTTGATTTAAATCTCATCACGCGGATCCTCTAGAGCAAAGCAGTGCTGCACTGTGTTTGAGAGCATGGTATGTTCTGCATAGCAACAGAGCAGAGCTACTTTCCTGGGCTGGGATGAAGGCTAAATGAGGAGAAATTATGAAAATTGTTTTGTCACTGGAGCCCTACCTATATTGGATTTTACTGAGTGGTAAAAAAAATAATTGGTAACAGTATATTGGATGGTTTTAATCAATCTTCTCTTCCAAGTCTCTGCATGAAAGCAAATGAGTGAATTTGCCAAAATGTTAAACGAATCCTTCAAATTTGGGTTATTGAAGAATTGTAAGAAATATGTAGTGAGCGAGATTTTTACAGATTCATAATCATGTCCTCCGGTCTCTCTCATGGACAAAATAAAAGGCAACAATGTCCCTAAATGACCTCAAACGTATCTTTGGCATTTGTGAACTGCACTTTCTTGTTACATATTGGCTGACGTATATATGCTGATACTAATAAGTGTGACAAAGCAGATTTTGCTACATACTTTCAGTTTTAACAAGATTTGGTCACATCAGCAAATATTAGACGCTGTAAATTGTGCATATCGCACAGTTTCACTTTTCTGGATCAACACTTTTCTCCGCCGCCGTATTAAAGTTGCAGGGACTGCTTCTGCAATATCACACAGCAATCAGCTGTTGTGACAAACTGCCAAACTGTCACAAGGAAGTTGCAGAAAGCTAGAACGGTCATCACAGCAGTGACCCTATTCAGCCTACGAACATTACAGATGGCCTATATACAGTATGATGGAAATACTGTCAAGTGGGCTTTACTGCATTCGATCAAGAATCCAGTCTCCCGTTTGTTCTGAACACAGTCACTAGTCTCACATTGCCAGACCTGTCTCCTCGCCGAACACACGCACCTTCACACACACACACACACACACACAAAGGGCAAGCTATAAAAATATCCAAGTGTCACCCACTCTGCGGCTGATGGCTGTGTTACTATGGTAACACTGTAACCAACAGAAAGCGTGCCGGAGTGTGTGCTTGCATCCAGCAGCAGAAACCCAGCAGGTCAATCAGTGTCACAACAGCAGCGATGTTTAAAATCCAGCTCGATGTCCCGTTTTCTGCACGACGGGGAGGTTTACACCCTGTAACTAACTCTGTGCACGGTAACAAATCTTTGACATCATTAGCATGTCGGAATGACGTCAGAGGCAAGGTCCGGTGTGTAAGCTGGGGACTACCTCGCCGTCTGAATGCACTTCCAAATCGAACACTCGCTGCTGTAGCCCAGCAATAGACCCAAGATAAGCCGTTTTACATAGTTTGTAGCAAACAAGAGAGTCAAACTACGGCGGGCCCAGATTTTGTGTTGCCTGCTGAGCATAAGGAACCGATGTGGATCCAACGTACATACTGTCACAGAACATCGGAGGCTGCATGCAAACCCATTTAACTCGCACAAAGTGACGCCAATGATGAATGCCAACCCGTCAGCGAGGGAATGAAAAGCTGATGGGGTGTAGGGCAGAGTTTCATTAAAGCAAACGGAATAATACAGGGGTAAACTATATCTATTGAACTTTTTTTTTTTTAGCTTCTATGATAATGCTTGATGCTTTGCTGTCCTATTTGCACTCCTCCTGTCCAGCTCTATGCTCCTCTCTTTCACTCTCCCTAATGGCCTCATGCAGACAGTCAGCCACACTGATAATGTCAACGTTTAAGAGCTTAAACCACAGCTAAAAATGCTCTTGAAATGGTTTTGTTTGGGCAGAGAAAATGTGAGTTTTTAGATACACGTGGAGTAGGGCAAGGGTCGTCTTGCACACAACCAGCAGCCTGCAAATTAGGTCAACGATGACAAGGCTCATGGGAGGGGTTCAGCAAAACATCAGTCCAATGGTTACCACATTGTAATCACGGTAAATGATTTCACATTATAATGCAATGTGACGTAACGTTTAGGGGAAATATCTATATTGTTGTATAGGTATGTCCTTTGTGTGTGTGTGTGCGTGCGCATGCGTGAGGGGGAGAGAAGGATTTATGTCATGCTGAGTCCAAATGAGACAGCCTGGAAACTTTGGAGCTCTTTATTTCGTGTTTGTTAAAGAGTCTCAGTGAGTATTTAGTGCTCCGGTGCAGCCACATTTCCAACCTGTCAATCTCTGCCTTCCCTGCAGTGGGTGTGGCCTGTGAATTATCTCCAGCCTCTCCTCATTGGTCTCATGCTGGCAGCAGGAGGGGCTGTGTCCGTGGTCTGTCAGCAGCTGACGTGGTGCAGTGCAGACAGCCTTTTAGCTCTCTCTCTCTCTCTCTCTCTCTCTCTCTCTCTCTCAAATTTTGAGGACACAGTGCCATGGTAGAAGTGTAGCTTCCTTATACACATTCTCACTCAAGCATGAATGACCTACATGACATACAGATGCTGACATGGTATGAAACTAACTTTTCGACCATTGCATGTTGTGGTTATGTTCAGCATACACATGCAGACGCACGCCACTGTAAAACTGCTACGCACCCATGAGACTTAAAAAATAATCAATGCAGCGATGAAGCATGTGGAGTCTCCAAATACACAGCTTATGAAACGACTGACTGCAGATACTAATGGTATGCCGGCTCTTTCTAAAACACACACACACTTATCTCGCAGTCTCTTGCTCATAGGCCGTGTCTTGTTTCTCAATCAGACTGCTTAGACACCCCGTTTCTTGTGTCTTCTTTTCTTTGTCACTCTCTGACTCTCTCAGCGTCATCGGATTTCTTTGCAACACCTATTGCTCGGTTGGATTTCCGACATGGTAAGTGCCGCAGAAGTGCCTTAAAAATTCTTGATATTCTACTGCAATTTTCTTTAAGATTTTGGGGGGTGGGGGACACTGGAACACCAGAGAGGCCTGAGTGGGGACACAATAAACCATCATAAAGGCGTTGTGACCTGTTTGTGCACTTTACCTTGAAATGTTGCTACTTTGGTTTCCACTAAGGCTGCGGTTGAAGGTTTCCAGGAATCAAACTAAGTCCTGAGCTAGCAAATCACAGCCTTTTACACCAACATGGATAATTGCTTTTACAGGTTTAGGCGCATGTTCACCTCCATCGGCTTCTCACTTTGGTCTCCCTCTGTCGTCACGCCCATGCAGTGCCACTCAATTGTCTCTTCCTCTGTATCGCTGTCTCTCTCAGGCGTCACACGTACTCTCTCATACAGTGTTAATTTCATGCTCCCTCTCCTTCTGTCCCTATGCAACATCTTCAGCTCTTCCCCTCTAATTGTCTCATCACGATCTCCCTCTCAGCCCCACCTACAGGTGATGAGCTCATCTCTGTGGTTGCCTTAGTCACCTAACAACACGTCTGAGGTGCCGGCAGAGGCACAGCGTAGAGAGGACCTGAACCGAAAACGCTGGAACAAAGCACAGCGTAGATGGTGGTGATGTCATCACAGAGCCAAGCTGAGCACGACAGGCTGTGATGACAACAACCACCGTCCTCCAACCCAAGATGACTCATTCCAGTGTTTCACCAGGAGAATGGACGGTCATTGTATAGCTCGGGATTGGATGTGGAAGTGTTATGTGCAGTCAGGAAAAGCTGGACCTGATGAACGTGGAAAAACAAAACTTGTTGAAACCCACCAGAGGTCAGCTAGCATGACTCTAAAAATAGCAGCCATACATCATGGACAAAATGGGTGCGAGCATAAGACAGAAATATAGGACCAATAAATCGATGCTTTTGTCTCACATGCGGTATAGATTTTCTCTAAATGCAAAGTCTAAACAAGCAATGACAGTTTAAAAAAATAAATTAAAAAAATAGGAACACGGGCTTATGGTTCACAGTAATATACTCAAAAAAATGTAAAGAAAATCAACCACAAGCCCATTATCAACAGCCAAGATTTGAGCAAGAGCGTTCGGCAGCAACCCCCTTAAAACATGAAATGTCCCAGCAGCACTGCAACCTGCAACAAAAATTACAGGTGTGATCAGTGCCGTTAGCATGCGTCAGACTTCCTCAGACTTTATAAGTGTGAACATTTACTTTGGGAGTTAGCCAAACTACTGAATGAACATTTCGGTAAACCTGCATCACATGCCTGTACTTTTTTTTGGGGAGTCTGCTGGTTCACAAACAATCTAGCGTTAGCTGCTTGAGCACGTCATTTTCTGTCCCCACAGCTGTAAGGTCAGTGCTGAACTGCTATCGCTTGCAGATAGAAAACAATGCGGCCGGTCCCTTCAGTCTGGGAAACTGTAACATTAGCTAACGTAACGTTAGCTCAGCAGCTAAAGAGGATACAGAGGGCCGTCAACAGGCCCAAATTAGATGCTGTCGAAATTGACTTGCAAACAGATTGTTATTATTACCGTAAGAGACAACTACATAGCAGTTGGCACTTAATATAAATGGCAATTTTGCATGCAATGATTAGAATACTGAAAAAGTCATTCATTATCACTAAATGTGAACTACGGGAAATTGGTCTGGTTTGACTGAAAGTAAAATACTGATCCAAGTATTTGTCAGTGGCACAGTTACGATCAGATGAAAGGAGCATTTTGCATCCACATTTTATACCGTCTTAGAAATCCTCATGTATTTGGTTTATTTAAAAAAAAAAAAAAATTGTCATCCCTCTAATATTATATTGTATTTTTTTTCTATCATTGATTTGTAGCACTCACAGTATTTTTTTATTGTAAGAAATGGATTAATCAGCCCATTTGACCCCCTCTCTGGGAATCCTGGCTCAAACACTGGACAGCTATCATGTTAGCTGCACACACACGATACAAATATTTTCTCCCACAGCAATAAAAAAACAGGCCCACCTGCCCACTTTGATCAAAAACAACCATAATTTCTCAGTGTGTTACTGTCAATCTTCTGCTCCAGGTTAATTCCAGTTAGTAGTCTGTAACTGTGTCAAGACCGCTGCATTAACTCTTGCTGGCATGATTGGCACATGCAACATTTGGTGGCATGATGGCCGTCAACAATCAGATCTCACACATCATTTACAGATATTATATTTGACTGTACTGCACTTCCTTTGCTGTCAGACCCTACAAATGGTTTCTACTTAAATTAATTTGACAGACAGATTCTTGTTTGTTTTCCACCATCTGACTACAGTAAACGAATAAACGCCTCTAGGAACAAATTGAGCAAATCACCTCTCAGCTGGATTTTTTTGCTGTGACATTTTAAGAGTTCACAGTACATTGAGAAACGCCGCATGGTTGGGCAAGACAGGAAAAATAGGCAACTCAATGAGGGTAGATTTATATTTCATTGCACTTCTTGAAAAATAGCAGCCCTCACTGTAAATGGACCAAATGATTTTAGGCTGTACATAAAATCTCTCTTTACTAAAATGTTCAATCGCTCTTCCTACTGCCGTCACAGTGTAGTGATTATGAAAACAAAATAAAAATCACTGATGTTATGGACAACAAGGTAGGGCGGTGACATCTCTCCATTTCTCTAATACCTCGAGTAATACTGAGAACAACTATTTCCCCCCCAAAAACATTTATGCACAGACTTAATCTTTCATCCGTCAAACTGTAAAAACAATTAACAGTAATGTTGTCCTACATCCATCCATGGACAACAACATGGATTTTAAATGGTCATCCTTTATATTCATCGCTTCTTTCTAGTACACCAACTGGTCTTTGTTTGGGCAAGCAACGAAACGTTCATGATACAAAACATCTTTCATTTTATTTAAGAGCATATATTAATTTCTTATACATTAATAACACCTATTTTTGGCTGTATTCCCTACGTCGTTATGCAAAAAGGCTTGGCTACACAGTAAGCTAAACAGCCTTCTGTGTGTGTGTCATTTGAAATGCGAATGTTTGCGTTTATCAAAAGAAACCCTTTGATTGTTCAGCCACCAATAAAAATGAGCCGGTTGTCATTCCAAATTATATAACGTTATCTGTGATTCGGCAGATCACAAGCAGAAGCCATGTGAAGAACAAACATGAGCCACATTTTTATTCACATGGAAAGAGCAAGAGTGCATGGCTTAGTGAGCGAAGCCAAGTTTATACCCAGAGGAATAGCTGGTAACGAGTATGACAAGGGGGGTTAACTACACTGTGATCAAAATCACTTGCATCTTTTACGGATTGGGCTCTGCTGTTGATCAAGGAACGTTTAGAAATGCAACATAATAGGTCATGCCTGTACGAAGCAAACGTCATCTAATGAATAAGATATTTCAGCAGACAGACACACAGTAAGACAGTAAGGGCCAGCTTTACTTAGAAAGGCAGAAGACACTAAATGTTTTCAATTAATTGGCCCACCTGTGGGGACTGAGTGTGTAGACCTGTCAGAGGTCTCAGACTGTATACTGGTGAACAGGTGCAGTGAATTACAGCATAGCAAATCTGTGTCTGGGACCGTTTATCATAACCAGCAATACCTAAAACATGAAATGCTACTTTAATCTCAGCACGACGTACGGTGAGAGCCCGTATCAAATTGTAACTGGCTCTGGGAGCCAGCTGTTGTTAGTGTCCCCGAGTGCCTCCATTCTTGGAAATGTCATGGCCAGGTGCTACTTTTCCCTTGCACATCATTTTCATTATCATCGCAACCAGTACTTATGTGTATGTTGTTTATGTCAGACTCCAACCCACGCCATCATTATGTCCATCCATGTGCAATACATAATAGGATACAATTACAGGCCAATAAATGCCAGATTCAAGGCAGTTTGTGTCCACTCAAAAAACCTCTACTTGGGGTATGTGTACAAATACCAAGTACTAATCTGACACCAGTGCTCCCTTTTTAAACATTTTTGAAAATGCGTGTACCTCGCTGCAAAGAACTAATTTTCATGCCAGGTAATGTGAGGTCGGGGACGGCTGTGGTGCCAGGCGGCCCTCTGCAACTGAATTCATGTAATTAACAGACGAAACACTGGATCTTATAATAACGCTGCCAAATAAACTGTATGTGGATCGGTCAGGTCATGCCAACACCAAAGCTGCTTAGTTGTCTCTTGACAGTGTGTAGTACTACCAAATTACGTCACAGTGGCAAAAAGCAGTAAGACAAAGTATTTATGGCTTGAATAGAGAGGTATGAGACGCCCAACTTACTGGAAAGTCAGTGAGTTTACAGTGGCTTTGAACAAACTTTATGGCACGGTCAATAATAAACCTATGACACACACACACACAGTATATGAGACTTATATATGGCGCACTGACGGAAGAAACTTTAAAAAAAAAACAAAAAAAAAGACATAAGCACAGGAAGGGGATGAAACACAGCAGCCTGTATTGTAAGAGCAGCGAGTATTTGGCTGCTGATGCGCTTGGCGTTATTACGGCGTGTTGATCCTCGTGCTGCATCTCTGTCCGCTGGAGCCGCCTCGCGCAGAGCAGCGCGACCTGAAGGACGCGACACAAAATCAGCCAAACAAACACGCAGCAGCAGCGCGTGCTGACTCCGGGGAGCAGCACCGGGCTCAGAAACTAAAAGTTGATATTCTGAATTAAAAAAAACAAAACAAAAACAAAAGAAGAAAAAATAAATAAAAAAAAAGCACCACGCCTGACTTTTCACGGCAGCCGCCGACTTATATCCGTCCGGCGGAAGGTCCTATAACGCGAACGCGCCGCCTGCGTGCAGCGAGCGGCGCGGACTCATCACCGGCGGCGACGTGACGCCTCCATCACGTAGTCGCTCAAATCAAAGTCTATAAACAACGTCGGACTCCGAAAGTTGCACTCGAACCTCCGCACCGCTGAATGCGAGCGGGCCGCACCGGCGGCCTGTGCGGAGTTTAACGGCCGATTCCACCGGCCAGGCCGAGATGTGACAGAGGGACGCAGAAGGAAAAAAAAAAAAAAAAAAACCCCACTCTCCCCAAATGTTCCCCCTCTCGCCATCGACGTAACAACATGTCGGCACAGGACGGCCATGTTTTGCTGGTTATGTCGACACGGAGGAGGAAAAGTAGACACGATGTTTCTGCTCTCTGCCGTCTCCCACAACGTAGCGAAGTGAAACTTAAACACGGGGGGGGGGTGACAAACGTCCAATTAACAACTCGGCGTGCACGTCGTCTCGGCACGCAGGTGGAAGCGGCGGGGGCAGGCAAAGTTCACGCGGCGGCGAGACAAGTTAAAATATTTATACAGAGGCGCGTGGGTGTTCGGGAGCCGCGCGAGGGCAGGGCAGGGCGAGAGGGGGGCGCAAAAATGACGACTGCATGCAGGTTTAACTTGAGGGACTTTTGAAGGGGGAGCCGCGGCGAGCCGCCCGGGGAGGAGGGAGGGGGGGGGGAACAACAGCGGCAGAGTTGATCCGTTTCTTACCTGGCCGCCGCTTTGGCGCGATGCTCAGGTGGTGCGGTACAATCCCAAAAAAGCGACTCCCGGGCGCAGAGACGAGCCGAGTGTGCCTTAGACCCTCTCGCGGCGGTCCAGTAACCGAGCAGACAGCAGGCGACAGGAAAGAGAAAATTGGCGATCACAAGGAGGATCTACGCCAAAAGCCACATGATCGCCGACGTCAGAGTACGTATTTGCATGCCGCGCCGGAGCGCCGGTGTCCGTCCACAGCGGGTCCATGGCGATGCGGCCGTGAAAAGTTCACAAACAGGCCGAGGAAAGTGAAACAACTGTGCAGACGGCAGGAGGAGTGCTGGCGGCTCCATGCAGCATGCCTGCTCGTGTAAAAATGAATGGACAGCGTCGTGTTGCCGTCAACTTGCCCCGGTGCTGATGCCTGCCTCCTTCGCTTGGAGCTCATTGAATATTAAAGTATTAGAGGGGGGCGTTTGTTAGCCGCAAAAGTCCCACCCTCCGCCGTTCACCCCGCCCCGCCCCCCTCGTTCTCTCTCGCCCCCGTCTCCCTGCGTGCGTGTGCGTGTGAGGTTGAGGCGCGGACTTGCTGCAGTGCTTCCTCAACTGGAAGCTGGCCTGCAGTTGGGACACTGCACACACACACACACACACACACACACACACACACACACAAAACACACTCACATCTGGATCCACAAAGGTTAGTCTGAGGTCAAGTGATACTCGGGCTATATTGGTGAGAGAAACTGCCGCCAGAGTGACACAGAGCTCAGCGAGCTCCCCACACAACAGTGACCCCCACTGGCTCCACTAAGGAATTGATTCTGACCTTCACGTCGCTCCCTGTGGCCACAGTGGAGTCAGGTACAATATGTGTAGTGCAGCGATGCCTCACAAAGGGTTATTTTAATAAAGCAGAAAGTCAGAGTGCAGGTTCAATTACAAGTGTTTGTTGTTTTGCTCAGGGACACTTTTAGCGGCTGACGTGTGACCTGATCTCTGTAGCCCTTTGGGAACACACAGATGCATCAATATTGCTTTGCAAATACAGGCATGTCAGTTTAAAAACCCCCCAAAACAAATCAACTGATTTCTCAGTTTTTTGAGGTAGTGATTTGTTTTCTGGAGGTGCAAGGTTTCAAGAGCACAAAGTGTGACTCTTTATCCTAAAGAGGTTGTTCACGAGTTTAGTTTTGCACTTCCATAAAGCTGGGGATCTTGTGATAGACAGAAATGTTAAATAATAATAATAAATAATAGTGCTGCAGAGGCTGAGATATGCTGACTTTTAGTCCCTACAAAAACACAGAATCCTACTATTCCCACGATGCAAATCTTTTGTCTTGTGTCTTTTACATCCTCCCTGCCTGGTGACCGCAGGCTTTCTGTTAAAAAGTCTCCAACTCCAAGCACAGGTAAACCTGATGACATCATGTGGGTTAAATTGAATTTGATCTGTAAAATTCAGTCAGACATTAAAAATACTTGTGCCCCTGTGCTGCTTCTAAATAATTAGGACACATCAAATGCAGTGGTTGAAATAAAATAGAGTATAGTGAACTGATTTGTTGATTGAATTGAATATAATTGTCAAATATTTGGATATACCTTTCCCCCAAAAAACACTGAAATATTCTAAACAGTGTCCACAGACATGTTAGTGCCAGTGGCACCACTTAGATAATGCAGTTTGTACTATTGACTTGACCTTATTATACAGAGCCTGCTTCTTAGTGTGGCATTGTCAGTAATGTGTCTTTTTGTAAACATAGAGTTAATAGTGCGACACACACACAGGCCATTGGGTGAGTTCAAGCAAAACATTTAGTTTCCTAATTGATTTCCTCAAGCTTAATGGCAGTGTAGGGAGATGGTCAGATCATTACACCGGGGTTCCTAAACCTTAAGACTACAGAGATAATTGAGACTCACTCATGCAAAAGGTAATGCAGATGAAATGTATGGATGTGTTGCATAATCTGTACTGTCTAGGCTGATCTAATGATCCTGGCTTGTTCAGTTCAAAGCTGAATTTAACAGAGTGCTGCTCTGCAATGTCTCTATTATTTAATTATTACTAGCACAGTTAGCCATCTCTGGCTGCCGGGAGGTTCATTTGAAATGGCGACATTAGCTGGATTAGTATTCCAACTGTAACCACAAATCACTTCTAATATTAAGAATGGTTCCAGGGTTAGGAATACCAGCTGTCTATCACAATATTCGGTGGCGGAGGAACTGTTGTTTGTGCAAGTACAGCATGTCTTTATGTATTTTTAGCCATTATTTATTTAGTATCGCTTGTTCGGTTTCATGATTGACCAAATGTAGTGTAGCTGCCCCTGATGTCATAAGTCAAACTGAGTATGTTGTTGATATACTGCCCGAGTATTTTTAATGCTGTTACTTGCTCACAGACCAGAACATCAAGGCAAGTTCCCTCTGGCTAGATGGAAACAAATATGAAAAAGAAAATGATCATTTGCATGTCTCCCAACAATTTTGTGAAGGGGAAATGCTGAAACATCAGAACAGTTAAGATCAAGAACATTGTATTTCTCCAACCTTGTTTTGAAGGACTTTTTTACCTCCAGAATGTTTTACTATGTTGTTGATTCAAGTTTTCATGTTTCTTCTGGCATTTAAACCTCCTGCGAAAATGATGAATTACCTTGTTCATATTCAAGTCTCTTTTTTGTGACAACAAAAAAAAAACGAGAAAGAGTTGTGTCTTTGATGGACCTGATCCTCTCCTGCAAATCCACTTCACAAGCTAATTGAATGAGTTAAAGTCATCAGTTCATCTCTAGCTAGATGTCAGTTAGCTGGTGTTTCTCCTGCTAGTTTAATCCTTCCTTGCAGTGGTAGACGAACGCAACCAAGCTAAAAAAAACAACCTATTTGTGTCAAGGCAAGCAATGGAAAAGTGTGTTCAATTTCTTTCATTAAAGAAATATTGCTAAGGCCTTTCCCAGCCTGACAAGATGCCGAAAAATGTGTTCGGCTTTTAACTAGAACAAGAAAGAGATAGCACATCACCCCAGTTTTAGCGAACCTGCACCGGCTCCCGAGGTCTTCTAGGATTGATTTTAAAGTTCTTTTACTTGTTTACAAGGCTCTTAATGGTTTGGGACCGGCCTACATTATTGAATCTTTGTTGTTTTATAATCCTTCACGGCCTCTTAGATCCTCTGCTGCCAGTTTTTTAAAAATAAACTCTCACACGAAGAAGAAAATTGGCAGCTCAGCCTTTTTTAAACTAGGCCCCAAAACTATGGAACTCCCTCCCCAAGGCTGTGAGAGATGCAAAGTCTGTGAACACTTTTAAACAACAATTTAAAATGTATTTATTCTGCTTTTAACTAATTGTCACTCTTCCCCTGTCTGGTTTTATCTGGTTTTATGTTTGACATATTGTATTGTTTTGTTCTACTGTTGTTTTTTCTTGACATATTTTACTGGTCGCATGCCTTCTTTGTTTTAATGTCATCTTTCAAATATTACATTGTCCCTGGCACATATGCTTTTGCTATTTGCTGTTTCTCGTCTTTGTTACCGATGTGTTTGCTTGGTTTCATTGTGCAGTTTTTGCACGATTTTATTATGGGTGTTTTATTTATTTTCTTTCTTCTCTTTCTTGTAAAGCACTTTGAGCTACACCCCTGTATGAAAGGTGTTATATAAATAAAGTTTGTTATCAGTATTAACCAATTTTGGCCCCCATTTGACATTGGCTGTAATACTAATCTTGAAGAGTGGGCAATACTGAAAACAGAAACACTCAGTCTAAGACTCAGTCTTAGATTCGAAACAAGGCAATCATTCTAACATTTGAGACAGAGCATGGAAGACATATTTTCTGTAATGGTTTGTTCAGATATTGCAGTCAGTGTTTCTACTTTACAAAGTAAGAAAAAATTCATATATATAGATCAGAAGAATTGAACGACCCAAACCACAAGGACAAGATGTGCCAGTACACCTCAATGATTGAAGTTAAACTGCGTGTTTTGGAAACATAAAACTTAATTTTCTGCATAGACGATGTCAGGTGACATGGCATTCGGGGGCACTTCCAAGGCTTGGATGGGCATGAAACTCTCCAGGTTAAATCATCAGTACAAAAGATGAGGCGATGTGTTAGAAAATTTCTCGTTCTCTGATGAAAAGTCAAAGATTCAAGCCTATGTAAATTTAAAAAAATGTAAGGAGAGTAATTAACAAGAAGGTCCAGGGTTTGATTCCCCTGGGGGACCAGGCCTTTCTGTGTGGAGTTTGCATGTTCTCCCCATGCTCACTTGGGGTTTCCTCTGTGAAAAAATAACCCCCAATACAAAAACATGCAAGAAGAACAGACTGTTCTCCTGCCCCGTCCCTGACCAAGACATGGCATGAGCACTTGGACTTGATCCCCGGTCGCTGTACTGATGGCTGACCACTGCTCCAGGATGTCCTCGGCGGAGGAAAGGACGCCTGGACGGGTTAAAAGGCAGAGACTGAATTTCAGTGTGGGATGCTGTGTGTGTGTGTGTGTGTCTGCTCCCTGCATGTGCATGTCTTCACAATGACAATAAATGCTTCTAATTAGCTATGACTCCTGAGGTGCATTTTGGTATGAAACATCACCATCATGAGTTTAAATTTCTATTTTTGTAGAGACCTGAGAATACACTCAGCATCATCAAGCAGTTCTCTCTCAGATTCTGTCATCGATTCTGATTCATGTGCATCGTAATATTAAGCGGGCAGAAGTGATGGCTATATCATATATTAATGAATCATGACATTATCCAGCAGACCCGTGTCTCTATGTTTGAAGACCATTTATAGCTGTAATGGGGTGGGAATCAGTGTTCATGTACATGAGAATGAACTATTAATTATGGTAAAAAAAATAGTGATTACTGTAACACAGGAAAAACAAAAGCTTTAAAACACAAAAGAATAATGAAACGGTTTAAAACAATATCACTAACTTCAGCTAAAAAGCCAATTAGTTTGTAACACATGTCTCAGATTTACTGTAATGCAAATAGGCTACGTTTAATTTAATTGGTGAAAATGACTTACAGTGAATTATGTATCAAAAACTAATTGAACACTTTTTCAGGATCATAGACTTTTAATTTCAAAGGGGTGATGGTCACTCTGGGGCCAATTTTTCTCCTCCACTGCCATTTCTCACCACACTTTTATTACCACATGGACAATGAAGGCTCTATCATGAACATGACCTTTTATGAGGATAAATGTGATTCAAATAAAAGGTCACTAGATGGTGCCAAATAGCTGTATATTCAACTTCAACTTCCCATATGGGACTGAACTAGATGGTTGTATGCTTGTTATTTGAAATGCATTATACAGTGCAAGTGCTACCAACCTTCAGTGCATCTAATAACAACTTTGCATATATCTACACCATCTTGGAACAGACTCATATCCTGTCACTGAAGGTAATTCATATCATTTGTCTTCAACCTCTATATTTGTTTTGGTAAAAAAAAAAAATAGCACTGTATGGTAATTTTCACATATTACTTTAACATGGCAGATTCTGACAGGATTATTAATCACTGCAGGAACTGGAAGGTGAAACAGCTTTCAGAATAAGATCTGAACGTGAAGGGGGTGAGAGACAGACAGAGAGAGAAAGAGGGAGGTAGAAGTAAAGAAGGTGGATGACATTAAAAAGGACTTTGTCACAACAGTTTATGAGGAGTTAAAAAGTGTGGATGGCATACATGTGAATGTACAGGGAATCCCCGACTTGGACAACCTCCCCCTCCTCTGAATTTATTTTGTCCCCAGGGTTGACATCAGTCTAGGACTATCCAGCTGTTCATTTGTTGATTCATTTATTTGTTTGTGTATCCTGTGATTTATTTTTAGATACTGCTGATTTCCACTTGACTGCTAGCTAAGCCTCCTGCGAACCGTGAATGTTTAGCAACGGTAGCTCTGGACTTCTCAACATGCTGAAGCGGAGTACATGGAGCACACTACTGAGAACAACTTTCGGTATACAAAGAGTGTGGATGGTCGTGTTTTTGGACCTTTCCAAAAACCAAAACTCAGTAGCATACCTGGCTACTACCTACAGTAATAATCTAATATTGCTTACTGTACAAGGTGATTAACATTAGCTAACTACGTTTTTTTGTGGAGTGACATTTTGTCAGGAAAAGCCTTGTTCACACGTCTTACAGTATGTGTTTCCATTGAAAGCATCTAAACAGGGTTGGTACAAAGAGATAACTCAGATTTTACACTTTGTACTTATAAAACTGTACTGTATCTATATATTATACCACTAGCTAACTAGCTCTAGTTCATGTTAACTGGCTAGTTAGCAACATCTGATAAACATCTGCTTGCAGTGCTGAGAATGAGAAGTCTGTCTCTGTATGAAATCAAATCAAAGGCCCATAATTTCAACATTACCATGAAAGGCTTGTTAAAAACCTGACACAGTTTTTGTAACTGTGTTTGTGTCAAGCTAGTAGGTGTAGCAACCACAGGGATGGGGCTTTGTGAATGGTCAATTCACAGATTGGCTGAATTGACCCTACAATTAACCCTACAATTTCAGTAATAGTATATTCATTCATTCATTATCCATACCGCTTATCCTGAAGGGTCGCGGGGGGGCTGGAGCCAATCCCAGAACATTGGGCGAGAGGCGGGGGAACACCCTGGACTGGTCGCCAGTCAATCACAGGGCAGACAAACAGACATTTAGGGACACACATTCACACCACATTCATGGTGAATGTGAAATGGAAAATTCAAATCTCATTCAGGATGCATTTTGTTTTTCTCCATTGATTTTGCACAAAGTTGCTTTTGTAATTCAGTAATAGTATATGGTTGAATATGTGTTACAATTGGCCCATTGTAGGATTTTACTGTCGCCTTGTGTGTGTGTTTGCAGGTTGTGCATGTACTTCCCTGGCGAGCAGATTTGGCCCATTCAGACAGTAGACAGTTTGGTAATGATGCATTCTCAGACAGCTCATCCGGTGGGGGAGTTATAAATCTTGCTATCACTGCTGCAACCTCAAACCAACTTCCCTTCCCACGTTCAGGTTCAACTGTGATGCAGCAGTTGATACAACCATGACAAAGCAAATGACGAGGAGGAGAAACATGAGTGGCGAAACTGTAGGGAGGGAAGAAGAGCAACAGCAGAGAAGGAGAGGAGAAACAATGAGAGTAGAGAGGATTGGCATCAAGGACCCCGATACAAATGATTGTGACTTTTCTGTTTACGGACTGTATGTATCACAAGAGCACAAAGACAATGAATAGATGACCCAGTGGCTAAAGACACCATACTGCTGTACTCCCACAATGTGTGTCTAAGTGTCTAAAAGCGAGAAACCAAACAGTACGAAGATTTGAGTACAGCAGACTAGATTTTTTGGAAAAGACTCCAGCACAAACCCTCTCTCAGTCACAGGAGGGGAGCCCTTAATTAAGTCCAGGGATTCTGGAGGTCAATTAAGTTCACTGTGCTGGTAGATTTAGTAAATACACAGAATGACTGAAGGCTAGTTTTGCAGAAAAGGACCACGCCTTGTGTTGGATTAAGATATTTTATAGTGGAGCTCTGCCTTTTAAACAATAGTGAAAATTGTCTTGTTGGCTCAGGTGAGGAGTCTGACTCCAGTTTTAAACTGTTTGGCTCATCTCCCCACTGTGCACTGTTCAAAGGAGCAGCGGTTCTCAGATGATTTCTTTGTATTGAAAAATGATTTCATATAATGTGACAATATACAAATACACTATTGCATAGTGCTTTTAAAGTATCTCTTCTCCTTCCATTAACTTGATGAAGAAAATGTGTTGTTTAGCCTGAGAATCATACAAGTCATTACAAGGAGGAAACCAAATCACTGTTCTTCCTCTTCCCCCCACTCCCTCTGCTCCTACCTCTCTTCCCTCTTCGCCTCTTTCTTTGGTTTCAAATCTACGTAATTCTTCTGTTTTGCAAGACAAAAACAGCATTCTTTCTAATTGAGCAAGGCAGCAACACAATGCACAAAGCTTGGCACCATTAAGTTTTCCCAAGGCACAGCAAAAGAGGAAGAAGTCCATTTACCAGACGATTCATCACCCCATTTCCATTTCTGTGAAACACTTATCCTTTGTGGTTTAGGGTACTGACTCTTCACAAAACCATGATATGAAAATATTTTCCACAATGACACGAATTGGGAAGAGATTTTTTTTTGCATCCTCTTTCTGGTATGATGCAAGTGTATGTACGTGAACATGTGTGTGTCTGCGGGTGCCACCTCTATGTTTCTCAGGGTCTGACAGAGCTACCACTGGAATCATCAAACACACACATGGTTACAATTCAAACATATGGCTTCAAGTAACAGAAGGAAAGAAAGAGAGAGAGATAGCGGATGCAAAGCAAACAGGGTGAAGTTAGAGAGAGAGGTAAGTAGAGGGAGGTGAAGAGGAGGGGGGAGAAGGGGAAAGAGAAAAATGGAGGGTAGAGATGGAGACATTGGAGTTGAGATAGAAGGATAAAGTGAAATAGGCAGAGGAGGACAAGCAGCGAAAAAAAGTAAGAAGAAGGATCGAGGGGGGGTTGGAGAGAAAATAGGGCCAGCTGATCTTCCTTCCAACCCTAATCAAAGGCCTTGAGCTTTGGGTGGTGACCAAAAGATTGAGATCGCATGAAGCTCTTGGTGTACCAGTTTATCCATGTTCTAACCCTCACCTGTGGTCATGCACTTTGGGTAATATCCGTAAGATTGCAGATGCAAGTGACTAAAATGAAGGTGGCTAGGCTCACGCTTAGAAGTATGGTTAGGAGTTTAGGCATTTCATTTGGAGGTAGCTTGGAGTAGAACCAGGCAACTGGGAGAAGATCCTGCAACAGGCCATGCTGGAAGTATTACATATCTCATCTGGTCTGGGAACATAAAAGGATCCCCCCAGGAAGCATTGTAGGACATGGCTATACGAGAAAAACGAAGTGTAACCTGCTGTCACCATGAAACCGATTCTGATAAGCAGTGGAGAATGGAGGAATGACTAATAAGGAACACAGGAAAGAACAGTAATATTTCTTGCACATCACTTTTTTTTACACACCATAGTAATAAAAAAAATACCTATAGTGCAATTTACGTTTAAATTTATTTTATAGAAGCCTCCCAAGTCATCAGTTATGTTACATACAATTTAATAAACAACATTCAACTTAGAAAACAGGAGGAAAACAACCTGCACACAGTAACAATGCTCTTGTGGTGGTTTATTCAATGCAGCAGTATACACATGGCGTATACAAGTATGTCAAAATGCAGTTTTGTGTTTAAAAGCACTGTGTTAGATCAAATCAAAATGGGTGTATTATTCTGTTGTGTCCGCACAAAATATCCACTTTGCCACTTATACCTCGTTTCCTGCCTGCAGCCATGACATTTGTATGTGCATATTGCATCTTTTCCCTTGGTTTCAGTGTGTACCTGCCAGGTTTACATATGCATGAAGGTTTGTCTGTAATCAAAGTATACAAGACCAACAGCATGTAATTTGTAGCAATATGCTGGCTATTATGGAGAAATGTTTCCCCTTTCATTTCTGTGTATATAGTGTTTCAGGGAGCCTCTCCTTGCTTGTCTGCTACTTAGCATGCATCCAAAATTAAGACAGGGCCATAAACATAACTGTGGATACAGTTGGTAAATAGTTTGGATTAAGTTTTTATTGCCAGGCTTGGGAGTAAGGCTATAATCTCCTAAAGGACACCACGTCTTCACAGCATTTCTCCACCTTCTCTGTCTTGCCGTTTCTGCCTGTTCTTGTATATATTTCTCAATGAGTCATTAAAGGGTTTCCCTCTTTCACTCACTCTGTCTTCCTCTCTCCCCTCTTATTTGGAAGCCACAGCATGTTTTAGTCCTTTATGCATTTGCCTGTGTCATCTTCTTTGACCCCTGATTACAGATCCTGGCTCTTTTTTGCAGTGTCAACTTTCACATCCTATTTCAGTGATGTCATGAGAGGCAAGGAAATATGTTTACTGGGAAGACCTATCTGAAAATACCATCTATATGACCTCTTTTTTCTAAACCTCTAAATATTACATGAACACTTCTGGTGGATATTTAGTCAGTTTAGGCATGTCAGGCTGATGACAAATCCTCTAGTAAGTCTGAAAATATTCCAAAGTACCATGGGAAACACAATGAAAACAACACCAGAGTTCGGTTCCTTTCCCACTCCTCCCTAGCTTGCTTTAACCTTTCGATCTCACCTCAACTGACCTTTCTGCTTCTCTGTTGCTTCTCATTTCCCCTTCCTCCCTTTTGCTCCTTATGTCTTTGTCATCTACACCATAGCACTAACCGTGGTAACCTCTGCACCAAGAAATGATCATGTCAGTCTTTGCACACCAACACCACACAATAAACTTTGTGCTAAATGCAAGATGAAAGGATGTAAATGTAAAAATATTTCCACATCTTGTCCTCCTCTCTGTCTTTGTCTCTCTTTCTCTTTCTAAAAAAACCCAAAACAAATATGCAACTTCCAGCTGCGTGTGTTGCATGTAAAGGAAAGTTAATCGGCCTAAAGTGACTTAACAACTCTACCAGCTAATGGTGTCTATTTACAGCCAAGTGAACCAAACCCAGCCAAACAAGTGAATGGGGGCACTGCTGTGACTGCAGCCTGGGCCGGCCAACTTGAATTGGACTCACCTGGGAAGCAGGATTTATTTCAGCTTGATTCACACAGATTTACTGGTTTCATTGAATGACTGACCCATGGTCACGGACACGGGTTAAACAGCTTCCTTGAATAATGGCTGGGAACAGGAGGGAATGGCTCGCTGAAGGGGAAAATAGTTTGAACTCTTGCTGTTTTATAACAAGTTCAGTTTTGGCTTTAGGAGGTTGCCACAAAGCTAGAGGGATGGATAGTCTGTACTGTACACCTCCACCTTACTAGTGTTGGGTTTAAAGGTGTGCACTCTCTGAGTGAGAGGTATATCTGTCAAATTAATGACAACATGAAGATATAGTAATGTAAACCTGTAGTATAGATTATAGAACACACTGGGTATAACCAGTATGAGTTGAGCACAGGAGGAGGTAACAGAAATGCAGCAGCAAGAAGCTCCATCTCCGTATTTCTTTACTGTTGCAATGCATATTTTGGTGGTAGTTGACCACGTCACATGATCTTCTGCAGGTGAAGACCATGTGATATGGTCAAAAGTTCCAGATCAAGCCAGTACATGGACCTTGATTGGAGATTATTTTGTCCCCTGCTGTTTCAAAGGTCAAGAATGAACTGTCAAGCTTAACTAAAAGTGGTCAAAATAATGGAAGATTTCAACATCTACAGTTTTTGGGACAACTGAGCAAACGACATCTCCTGAAAAGCTCCAAAACAAGTAAGTAAGTGGTCTTTGAGTGGAGACTGTTTTGTCAGTATTTTCCTAGGTTTCCTTCATTTACAAATAATTGCTTAGACCATTTATGCCAAAACAGCCATTTTCATTAATTTGCCAATAAGTGGTGCCTCAGCAACATAGTGCTCCTTGTCTATTATTTATATTTCCTTAGATAACACAATGACAAGTCTGTGTCAGGAGCTGATAAGATCAGAGTGTGTGCTTAGTGGGATATTCACTAACCTAAAACCTTTAAAACATCATAAATCTGCCTGATTTATGATGATTTATGAAACTGAAACTGCAGGCTACTATTGAGTAGAGTCTTTTTGTAAATGACCGCAGTCCCCTCCTCATCGCTTTTTAGTGGCATGTATGTGAGCCACTGTGTGTGTGTGGTGGCTAGAGGAAGTTGAGTGGCATTCTGGCTTCCTTTCCTCAGCTCTATAAAACCTGGGGGACCATTTGCTAACTGTCAGTTGGTTAGCCTCTGTCCCCACTCTAACCCGATATAAAAACCACTGGACATCTGTACCAGCTTTGAGAAGGTGAACCACACTGCTGTACCTTCACCATGTGTAGGCGGGAGCATTTTATGCCATTTGGCGGTTTCTTTGATCCAAACTGCTTTCTCAACATTGAGTTAACCTTGTCCACAGGCCATTCAGCAGTTTCTTAACGTTGCAACAGAGACTGAGCATTACAATGAAGAGTGATTCACATCCGTATTTGTTAAATAAAAAAAAAATCCATCATGGTCAGCCTCTGGCTGTCTTTTGGGTATTGAGCCCATTACCAAACACATGTACGTCATACTTCTTTCTGGTTGAAACCAAATGATGTCAGTGGATAGCAGACGAACGTAGTGCTTATAGCATGAATGATACAAATTTCCTGTAGTCGTTAACTGTTTATATACCACAGATTTTGCATGAGCCATTGTGGTCTGTGGTTTGGGAAAGACATCATGTAACATAGTCTGTACAACTGACAGTTTTCTCCTTCACACATACATCACCATGAACTCTTACTACACCTGACTGGACAAACTTACACCTTGCTGGCCTGTCATTGATCTTTTGCTTCCAATTCTCAGACTGGAAAATCATAGCAGCTGTTCTGGAAATGTTAAACCATGTTAAACCAGCATGGCCCTAATGGCACTCGCATTTGAAATGAATCAGTAAATTCATGCCCAACAATACAACCATCAGAACTCCAGACATTTTTGATGGCTTGATGCTCGATCACTCATGAACCTCAAGGTACTATAAGTACTACCTTCATCAGACAGACTAAAGCTGGGTTTTGTTTAGCGACTATTGATCTTGTTGGATACTGCTGACCTCCATATATTCCTTTGCAGCTGTTGTGTCCCGGATCGGATAACAGATAAATAAAGACATTATTAGACAGAAATGCTCAAGCCAGACACACCAGACAAACATTTTGTAACTCTGAACAATGATACACAGTAACTCAATGCATTACAACCATTAGAACTGAGTGAAAAAAATCCTATGGTGTTTTGCTAATGACTTTTAGCCATGCCAGTGTGGTCTGTGGGTTGGTTCACCACCAGACTGAAATATCTCAACAACTACTGGATGGATTGCAATGAAACTTTTTGTAAAAAAAATGTATGTTCCCCAGAGGATTAATCCTATTGACTTGTCCCCTGGCGTCACCATGAGGTTGACATTTCTGGTTTTTAGTGAAATTTGTCCACAACTACTGGATGGAAGCAGATTTAGCAACCACACACCTCAGATTCTCAATTGCATTTGTCTTTCAAGTTAAGACTGTTTTTCATGACCTTTTGTGTTACTATTAAATATTTATTTATGCGTGTGTGTATGTATGTGTGTATGTGTGCAGGGTGATGCCATATGAAAGGTCAACAGTTCAAACAACCAAATAACGTGTCATGTATGGAGTCACGTTCTACGACTCGCAAGTGAATAACCTCGTACACCTCATGCGGAGGAAGGCATTTAATAGTTTACCTGAGTATGACATGTCGACTGACCATGTGCCTAAACATGTGACATTATTACTTTTCAGCACTGACTTTGCTATACTGGTGCCAAGTTAAGGACAGTAACACTGCCATTTACACACATTTGACATTTTCACAGTTATATGTAAGATTCTACAACCCAACAGCAAGACAAAGTGTGGTGCTGTTTCTTTCATGTGAAAATGGATCCCCATTGAGATATCTTTTGATCTAACATGTTGAAATCCCCATAAGTGCTCATTATGCCCATGCAGCTAAGGGAATATGTAACCATTTACAAACCCCAACCCCTGTGCAGCTCAGTGGACTGACTGACTAACTGTGGGGGCTTTGTTCAGTCTGTGAGTGAGTGTGCTTATGTCTTAAAACAAGCAGGGGGTCTGCCTTGGTGGTGGCCTGTTATGGGAAAAGGCAGCAGGAGGCTAGGTACACACACACACACACACACACACACACACACACACAAACACACACGCAACAAACATACTCAAAACGGATGCAGAAACACATGTGCATCCATGCATGTAGTCGCTTTTTTCTCTTACGCACAGGCAGCCTGATCAGAAAGGCTACTGGAGGTAATTGTGTCAGAGATGTATGGTGTAGGAAGCGGGGGAGGGGGTTGCAATGAGAGAACAGAGGAGGCAGGAAAGGAAGGAGGTAGAGAAAGAGAGCTGGAGCTAGAGGGGGCTGTATGCTAATTGGAACCAAATGGGCAGCAGATGAACTGAAGTGCTTTGCTATGCCTGAACAGTGGACACTTTCTCTCACACACTCTCTTTCTTCATTGCTCCTTCTCTTTTTCCAGTATATTTATACCTAATGAGTTTGTGCTTTATATGTACATATCCTGCTTTTGTTCGCTCTTGACATGTGACATACTGACCTATATATCACAGCAATCTATGAGTGACACCTTTCACATTACACAGTCATTTCTTCCATTGTTAAAATAAAACTACTGATTTGTGCAGCTTTAACTACAACTGTGAAGAGTTGCTATAAATTGTGATTTGACCCCAAACTTGGTTCGTTAAAATTTTTGGTTTTCATCCTTGAAAATGTAAATCATGTGGTAAATAGATTGTTTAATTCTCCATTAATTTAAATTCAGTAGCTACTGAAGTAGAATTAAAATGGTATGTTCAAAGTCACTTTTTATTCTATATTGTCACATACAATATATTCCAAAATCAGAGCAAGTTAGGTTAGGATCCTAAAATATATTTTGAATTATAAAAAAAACACAAAATGTTAAATAAAATATAATAAAAATGTGAAGAAACAGCTTTTACAGGAAGTGATATCTCTCCCATTTGTTGTCAGTTCCAAAATATGCCATAATCTGTTTGCTGCTCTTATAATAAGAATTCCTACACTACACAGAGCATGCAGACGGCACAAGCAAAGGAGGTAGGGCAAGAAAAAGACATGTCAAGAAAAAGACATGTTTACTTAAGCGAAAGAAATTAAGTACAAAGAAAAACATGAAAATGTAGAGGAGAGAAAAAAGGAAGCAAAATACAAGACATAAGCAAGGGGGTTGTAATAACAGTCAAATTAGAGAGGTGGTGAAATATTTGACATGTTGGCTTTCCACTTATGAAACTGAAGTTGAAACAGATTTACCTGTAAGATCCAACTGTCAGCAAAGCATTTATCTCTTTAACTCCCCTTAAATGTGTACTTACTAAATATATAAAAAAACAACTTTCTGCAAAGTGCTTATAGTACCTTATCACCGACCAAACACAGGACCAATGGTATGAGAACAAGAAATTATAATAGCATCTGTGTGTGTGTCTGTGTGTGTGTGTGTGTGTGTGTAAAAGGTGTTAGACGACATGTCTGTGTTTGTGTGTTTTCATGGGTTTCTAATGAAATTCAACACATGAAGAAAAAAGAACTTAAGTTATTGTGTTGATCCAATTAGCTGTTGGCTTGCAGTGTAATACCCAATCAGGACACAGAATGCCATAGGGTCATTAGATAAAAACCAAAGGCCAAGCACTAATTAGCCCGCTAGCTTTTAGTTCTAGCAGGCTCTGTGTGATGAGGAAGGACACACACAATCAAATAACAGACACATTTCCTGTTGCACAGACACAGACACGCTGGAACCAAAAAGTGTGTAATTTCTGAGAAGCACGCATAATCCACCTGTTAATGCTCGAGTTGATGATCAAGGTGAACAGCGGAGTGCCAAAATCAAACAGAGCATCTATACAAAATACCTCACTGTGACTAAATAAAAAATGTTGATACTAACCTTGTGTGAAAGCAGATAATCCTAATTTAATTCTTCAATCAAGTTACAATGATGTCAAGCAACTTAATATTTGTATTGAAACCAATCTAATAAGTTATTTAACAGTGTAACACACGCAGAATAAATATGCTATTTAAAGGTAGCTAAACACCAGATCACATGACCAAGTCAAAAGCTGAGGTGGCAGCTGCTGAGATATGCTAAGCTAGTTACATTTAGCAGCAGTTCAGTTATTTTTTCAACATGACTGGATTATATATATATATATATATATATATATGGAGAGAGAGAGAGAGACAGTTAGAGAGAGAGAGCTGCCTCCCCCTGCTGATTTTGCTTGATTATTGTTAATGCTCTGATTAAGTAAAATACATAAGTATTACTGTGTTTTTGACAGCAGTTTTGTTTAGGCTTAACAAGTTTGAGTGGAGCTGAGACGGGCCAGTTCACACCACTGCAACTTTCCCTGCAATGTTCTAAAACAGTTTCTGCAGTTGGTCCAATCTAGCGTCGCATTTAATAAACTTTGAATTGACTTCAAACTTGATTGTTGCATTCTGTTTTTGAGCAAACTTGGGATGTGATCAACCTTAAATGACATTTTTTAATGTAATTGACTGTTCTTTTAGTACTTTGCATGCTTAGATTTTGTTTGTGTTGCTCAAAACACTGACTTACACTCACTTATAATAAGACAATAACTATCATGTCTGTCCAGAAACAATGTCCCAGTTATTTTGGAAAATACAAAGACCTAACTGCCAACAGTTTTTATTGGAACTATTTACAACTGTAGAAATAGTCTTCAAAACTATGTGCACACCCAGATACCTCTAGCGATGTGTGAGAAGGTATGTTTTTGTGTGATTTGGGAGAACTGACCCTTTAAGGACTCTTCTATCCAACACTATACGCTACACTGGCCAAAAGTTCCCTCTGAGTTCACTGAGGCCACATTGCCTCTCCAGGGAGATCATTAGTGATGGTGCCAGTCCTTTAGTGGACTCATGCTCACTTTGAGCAATTTATGAAACAAAATATGTCACATTCATTATCAGCAGTTAAAAAATGCACAGCACTGGCTGTAACTATAATGATGTCCCTCTGCAAAAGAAGTAACAAAATAGACTAGGAAAATTGTATTTCCTGAAGAAAATGCATGTGAATGCTGAAAAGCTGAAAGGCTGTCGCTAAACTGGATAGTTATGGAACAAACTGCAGAAAATTCACAAATCTGAAAAGCAGAATGTGAAATTAAATGCCAGAATTAGAAGCTGAAATGTAACACCTGGAAGACGTAGCTAAGAGCTGAAATACAAATAAACTGAAAGCTAAACTGTGATATTGTAATTAATAGTTGAAGAAAGCACAATATTTTAAATATAAATTGTAAACTAAAAATTAAAGTTTGTTGAAAGGTTGACGCTAAACTGGATAGCTGACTTGAATGTTGAATAATATAGAAAAATAGCTGAATATAAGCATGTATGTCCTCAAAGAGCTTAACATTTTG
>JAVQJF010048428.1:0-16574 GCA_036023855.1 Gadopsis marmoratus
CCACATGAGGCCGGGCATTGTCGTGCACCAGGAGGAACCCAGGACCTACTGCACCAGTGTAGGCTCTGACAATGGGTCCAAGGGTTTCATCCCGCTGAGACACTGATGGGTCAATGTCACATAACGTTAACATAAAAATAAAATGTAAAGTATTGCATTACTGCTTGTCAACCATTGTGCCGTAGCAGGAAACATCCACCTGTCGAGAAAACTGCTGTCTTCCATTTGACCCTAATTACCTCCCACTCCTCACCCACCTTCCCCCTGTCCAGTCCTGGTTGCCAGTTTTTCATTGGGCCTCTCAAACAAAGAGGGCTTAATTTCTACGCTGTCCTTCTACAACATCCATCCACGTACTCTTTGCTTTACAGAAAATGTTTTTGGATGTTTCACTTTATTACTTAGTCCTAAGGTACAGAAATATTAGACACATTTTGGTAGAACACCCAGTTGCAAAAATTAATACACATGTATGTAAGGTCACAGTTTAGCCTTTTACTGTTGAATCAGTTTTTGATTCACGATGAAGCAACCAATCCCTGTGTTGTCGGGGATGGACGCTAATATTTTTAAGCACTGGCTGCACGGCCCACCAGACCCCTAAATTTGGTGGCCAAAGTACAGTTTTTGTGACAGAAATGTAACGTTATGTAAACGCAATCCAGAGATACAGCCTTCCTTAACTGTCACACTTCAATAAATGAAAAGACATGAACAGAACAAAATATATTTTTACAATTCATTTAAATTGAAAACTCAAGTTCTTTGTAAACATATGGTACATATACAGTCTCTTAGTTCACAGTCTGTCTTTCCTTCCTAAGGAATCTGGATGTTTGTGGAACTGTAACATTGCTTTGGCGAAGGCTCGCAGTATAGGGATGAAACTTGGTGGCTGCAGGGAGCCACCTACATAGTTTTTTATGGCCTCGAGGGGCCATGGTTAATGTAGGACCTTGGTTGTACTGATGTCTTGTCAGCTTCTGGTAACAAATTAGTTTTGTCCTGTCTCTTTTAGATTCATTTTTATTTGGAAGTAGAATTGGTGAAGAAACTAGTAGTAACTCGTCAGAGGCTGAGCATGTTGAGACACAATAGCAGAATTGGCACCGCCACACCACACCACATAAACACTGGCAGTGATTCTTTTGTCTCTCTAAAAAAAGTATACACACTCACGGTCCTGCATTCCAGCAGAATGTGTGTGTGTGTTTGTGCTGTTGTTTCTGGTTGTCCTGACAGGAGAAGTGAGCAGGCGTTTGGGAGGGCTTTTTTCTAACTGTGACAAGGTGGAGTCACTGCTTTCATAGTTGTGCAATCCTGCGGGGTACTGCGTTTCTTAAGCACAACCGCGGAACCCTGGCAGCAGAGTGGACCTTTTTTATATAGGGCTCTCATAACAAAACATAAGCATTTTCTTATACAGCACTTTAGAAGCAGCGTGTTAATCCTTTCTGCCAGAACCGTAGTTGCAGCATTGTCCATCTTTTAGGTCAAGATGTTCTGATTCCCTTAGATAGCAGTGTTGCAGCAGATCTCACTTTTTCCAGGCTAAGACCACAGATTAACTGTACTTTGGCAGATGACTTGAAGATATATAAGAAGGAAAAATAACCCTGAACAATTGGTAAATCAGAAACCAGTCAATGGTTAATTGTTTGTCAGTGTAGGGTACAGCCTTGAGAACCTCTAGAACCAAGGCATATTTTAGTTATTTTAACCTGGCTTTTTTCATTTTCAATATTGTGAATACAGCACTGAAAACATCAACAGTAGATTCAGCCACAAAATGACATTGTACTGGAAATACAAGCCATGCTTGAAGGTTTTCCTCGAAGTCCTTAAGCATGGGCCAAGCTTTCTTTTTTACTTATTAGCAAACCAAGCTTGAACATTTGCATTTAGATTTGAATTGGAAAAGGAACATGGCCTTAGGGTAATAAGTGAGTTTCACTCAGTATAGTTCCTGGCTTAAAAAATGTTTGTAAGAATCCTTGCTTTTTTTTTTATTTGTTGTTGATCATTTACAGATATTTGTGCTCTGGGGTCAGCTTTGGGAGGGAGTCAGTGTTTGGCATGCCACAAATGACTGGCATGTCTTAGGGAGAAAGAAAAGGAGAGCGCGCGAGAGTGAAGCAGTGCAGACTTGACTCAGGAAAAAGATGCCTTGAGTTTTTTCTCCTTGTTGTCATTAACTGGAAAAGTACAGTGTTTTGGTATTCATTCAGTCAACAACCCAGCTGCCACCCAGGGTGGGAGAGAAAGGAAGGAAGGATGGAGGGAGGGAGGGAGGGTACGGCACCCAGCACTGATTGGATTTTAGGAGCTCGCTATGTGACATCATTGGGGGTGTTGGTGAAGCACAGTAAACAAAGAGGGAAATGCTTGAAAGGCTCTCTGTGCTGCTGGACTACATGACCACAACACAGCGTACACTTGCTACTATACTGCCCCTGCCATCTCTCCAATTCAAAAAAAGCATGACTATTCCATTAATTTATAATTAATTTCATGATAACAATCAAATGAAATTAAAATGTCCATGTTTTGCTGTATTTTGTTTTTATTTCTTTAGGGGGTTAGTTGGGTGGGGGAGGAAGCTTTGTATTTAAGATGTTGGAACCAATAGTGGCCTAATGCTTTAGATATGGTTTATAATGATAGATATATTATTTAAATTGATTCACATTTTATTTTATTAACTTTTATTTTAGTAATAATAATCAATGAAATTAAAATGGTGATTAGTTACTTTTTCCCACTTGCATAATCCATTTGAAACACCAGGTTGTCCTATAACGTGTGATGCACATTGATCATTATATTTCAGCATTTTATAGATTTGTAATTCTTATTTAGTTTAACCGACGAAATAATTGATAGAATAATATTGATATTTTATGGTGTACTGTATGGCGTATCTGTTCTGGTGCATCAGATAAAGTGCACTGTGTTCGCTGGTAAACTCACCAAACACAGTTTGCAGTTCTTGTTGAATGTAATTGTTACTGCAAGTAGTCTGTTTAATGCGACGGTGTACTACATCACATTGCTTGATAACTGACGTTTTGCTTACCAGAGTAATTTTGGAGAATTGGAATAGTCTTTTTAAAAGACGATCCGTATCATTCCTAGTGAGTCACCCCAGAGGCTTAGCCTCTAGGTCAATGTACATAGTGTGTTACAACTTGAACATATGGTGCATAATTTTGTCATACAAAAAAGCTTCATAAGTGAGGTATGAATGCTTTTCCTTAGCTGAAAAACCCATTTTCAGCTCCTGTGTTGCTATTCAGGCTATTAAGAATGCATCAGTGTTTCTGGGACAACCAGGAAGAAACGGAGCAAGGCTTTTCCTGGGAGGGAATGAGGTAAAGGGTCAGTTTACTATTGGCTGTCCACTTGGCTGGACTGGAACCATTGTGGACTAGACTGGAAGTGCCCCTGCTGTAGCATAAATCTCAGGAGCACTATTGGATGTTACAAAGCCTTGCGCCTTTGGAATATATAGCAACTTGGCTGTCTAAGAATGTACCTAGACAAGCATTTCATGATGGTAGTGCAACTTTCATGCGTTCACTTACATTTTATTGGTAAATAGCAACTCATGCGGAGCTGGTACTTAATTGCTTTTCAAGTTTATTGTTTGTTTGTGTGTGTTTGTGTGTGCTTAGCGGACTGTCCTTTTTTATTATAAACCCAGATGATTAAGCTGTTAAGAGGAAGTGTGAGTGAATGAGGTTTAATAAACTTGAGTTATCTTAGATTATCTATCTGCATTAGGCGTATTTTATTAGGTTAAGAAACGTAAACATGCGGCTGTGAGATGTAAATTATTGGATTAACAGTGATTCATTGTTATGAATAATTCATGGCAATTTGAATTTTATGTTTCTTAAAATTTTTTTAGTCTGTATGATCTTGTACCTAAGGATTGGATTTAGTAGTTACCTTACATGGCCAAAGGTATAGGGCTGCCCGAGCAAATCACCTGAATATTACACGCATATGTGATTGTTTTAGCATCTACAGTGTTTCCAAAGATGTTGGCTCTAGTTTCTCAGCCATCTCCCGAAGCACCCTTAATCTAGACAAGATTTGCTTACACTATTTGAATAGGATGACCAAATGATCTGTGCCACATGCAAATTTGCAGAGAGCTCTGGGTTTTCTTAGTGACTCTAGATGAATGTTTCAGAAGCCAGTCTAAATACTGTAGGAAGGAACTCTGTGGTCATTCGGTTTTACAGTTTTACACTCTTACTTCCTTTTTGCTTAACTGTGTAATTTACTTAGTTCTGGCTTTCTTTTTAAAATGCCCTTTTTTTTTTTTTGTTAAGGTGCCGTAAAGTTTAATTAACACTCCATTCCTATATTTATTTTTTATTTGTTTATTTTTTACATCAGTTCAGGATCTGGGAAACTATGATCCAATTGGCTGCATATGATGGTAGTGTAATAAATCCCAGAAATGCCTGCTACTACTGTGCTGTAACAGCACAATTTGTTACCACACTGCCCACAGGTGACATTTTATCGAGGATATATGTAATCTTCTCTAACTACGGTGACTAATTTACATTTGCCCCAAGAAATGAATGCGGTATAAGGGAAAAAACAAAAGCTGAGAAATCCAGATGAACAACAAAGTCATCCGTTAAACACCATGACAGTTAACAGCTGCGTAAGAGTTTTGCCAAGAACACCATGTTGATATTGTGATCATTTAATAGTCACTGTAATATCCCTTAGTTGTGTCAAATAATATAGATACATATTTTTGAGTATTATAAGTTAGATTTTGTGATCAAATGTTTCTTTACTATCAGTTAATATCTAGATGACTGCTGCCCCTAATGGCCTGTGAGTTGTAAAAGTAAATTTTAATGTTCGGCTTGGTGCTAGAAAATGTGCTAATATGAAATATAAATGCAGTAGGAATATTACAATCAGTAACCCACATTTAGCATTGGTTTTGTTACTTTGTGGGTTACTCACAGCTCAGTAGTAATGACAGTTTAATGTAGTACTTGGCTCTTTTATTTTCTGACAGATAAAAACAAGTATAAAACAATAACGAATCTTAAAGTATTCAACTTATATAATTTCTTTAATACCAGATAAAACAAAAAATACACATAAGCCTGATGACTAAAAAGGAAAAAGCAAAGCATCTGGCACAAATTGGTTAATGTCTCAATGCAGAAGTAGTGCAAAGAAAAACTGCAACATTTATAACTCTGACATCATTCTCAGCATCTGCATTTTCAGTAAGTGTTCACCACAAGTGTGATGACCTAAACTGGTCAGTTAAAATCCAGAAAGATCTTTCTGGATTATCTTTTTGATAAATTAGGTTTTTACCGAAATGGCAATTTTTCAACAATTCTCAGCACCATCATGCACATTAGAATTTTCTAAGTGTCTTTAGAGAATTAGATCAAGAAGAAGAAACATCTTCATATTATTAGCCTTAAGTGATTAATTGTTTTAATATCTATGGTGATACATATCTAGAATATATAGAATGTATTTTTTTATATGTTTGAAACCAGCAAAATAAAAGTTTAGCATGAAATTCAAAGTTGCATACTGGATAGGTGTAATGCACTTTTCACCTTCTTAGCTTAGCACAAAATTGGAAGGATCATTCTTGCACTTGTTGTGTGGATTAATAAGCAAATGAGATACAATATGTTAATTAGTGAGCTTTGGAGGCGCTTATGTGCAGATTCTGCTACCATAGGACAGAGCCAGGCTAGCTGTTTCCCCCTGTTTCCAGTCTTAATGCTAACTAAGCCAACTGGCCGCTAACTTTATATATAACATACAGAAAATGTCAAACTATTCCTTAAACTATTTTCTGTTCATACCAAATTAATTGCAAGAAAAACAGTACAGTTCTTTCAGACCAACATTGTTGAAAGAGCTGGATGTAAGTGTGTTTACTTAAGCTAGATTTAAACATAAACACAGATATTAAGATTTTTAAGAAAGATTTTGATAATTAATGACATAGCTCTAATAGGAGTTATGATTACCCTTATGTTTGTTTTTAAGGTGATTTGAGCCTGTTATGGACATCATGAGTTTAGAAAATTAGTTTATAATTATGGGCTTAAATCAAATTGAAGTTGTACATTGTCAATTTGCCTCTTTAGGAAATGTCTGCGCTCCTGTTTGTATTAGAATTAGAGCATGACATTGCATACCTTACAAAAGTGTTGTTCTTAGTTTGACCCTGCTGCTTCGAGTCCCACTTTATTATTTCCTAACCTCTACCCTCTGCCCATTTCTGCAGCTTCTGCACCAGTCAGCAGCAGCGTGAGTAGACGCCGTGCCCCCACCTCGGTGACTCCCCTCTTGTGGGAGAAACACAACATCGCCGCCATGTCGAGCATCACCATCGACCCCGAGCTCAAGCCCGGGGAGTTTGTCATCAAGAGTCTATTTGCTGAGTTTGCTGTGCTGGCTGAGAAGAAGATCGAGATGGTGATGGCTGAACCGCTGGTGAGTCCACAGGGGGTGAAAGCTGGTGTCGAGAAACACAGGAAATGAAATTCAATACACAACACGTGATGTGGCACACACGGCTGAGATTCTTCTCTTCTCTTGCAAATAACTGCCGTGCGTTTAGTCACTTCAGGAAAAACTGAAAGATGTGTGAGGAAGCTGGCAGAAGAGGAACATAATTTTTATGCACATGAGCTGCATGAATGTTAAAATAGTTTATTATTAACAGAATTAATTGACTGTCCTTTGACTGGCCTGTTCCTCCATTCAGTCATTCCTTTCATTCAGCTCAGTTCCTTTCCTTTACATGGGGCTCCTGGCAGGGTAATGACCTCAACCTGATATTAAGGTGTATTTTACATTGGGGACACATCCCCACCACTTTTTAAAAGTATTATTTGCCAAAAATTTTCTGAAAAAGCTTTCCCCAAGAACGGTTAACTTACAAATGAGAAGGCTTTGAGAGAGGTTTATTTGCACTATAAAAAAACATGCAATGTAAAGAAGAAACAAATGTGCATTGTCCAATTATGCATAAGTTGACTGTTGATGGTTGACAGTATTGTACATTATTGTGTTGTACAATACAAATATTATACAAATATTTGTACATAGTATATTGTACAAACATTGTAGTGTTTTCTATTGTCGACTCTTTAGTAGCCTAGGCTATGCCCTTTTGATGTGTGGCAATTCTTTTTTCCCGCCCCACCAATAATTCTCCTCTGACCTCGGCCCCCTGATTTATATGGCCTAAAATCGCATATGGTGAAGAAAAAGTTTGTATTTATTTATTTTCTTTACAATTTCTTTTCACCTGAGCCCTTATGTCACCAACACAAAGGGATGCCCTTGGGCCGATAGAAGTCTTACCTCACTTTTCATTCATCTTACACACAACAGTAAAACTTCAGTGTTCTTTCTCACTTGCTTACTCACCATCAGGCCTGCTGCTTGACTGACCGCAGTCTGCTATTGTGCAAGTACCAACAATGTGTCTGCTGGGTTAGTAACACACTTTTCATTCTTAATCTTTCTCTTTCACAGGAGAAACCCCTGTCCCGATCCCTCCAGAGAGGAGAAGATGCACAATTTGACCAGGTCAGTGCAGCCATTGTTATGACCAGGAGGTAAAAACTGCGTCACATGTGGGTGTATGAATGTGACTTTCTCATTTCCCAACACCAACAACAGTCCTCTCCTACTTTTGTATATGTGCGCACTATTTGAATCCCCAGCTCCACCCACTCAGTGGCTCGTCAGTCCCTCATCTGTAGCTGGTGCAGAACTCGATACAATGGGCCTGCCTGCTGCAGAATGCTTTGTTCAGCACAACACAAAGCCAATGAGGATATGGTGCTATGGATTCAGCTGTCCCCATTGTGAGTGAGGGAGAGAAAATGGGTGTAGAGAGCGCAAAAGCGAGAGTGTAGAATCGCTGTGTCATCCGCGGCACTAAATCAGCATTGGGTGCTGGAGTGTATCTGCCCCGTGCCATAAGGGCAGAGGGAGCAGTTGCATAACTCTCCTGCCTAGCATCCATCATCCACTTCCCTCATCACGCTGCATTGGCCCTTAAATACACACACACTTGGATAGTTTCTGCATGCTGACCACCTCATCTCATGTTTTATGTATTGTCTGAAAATATTCAGTGTAATCTTCAGTTGCTAAAGTGCTGATTTCTTGTTTTCTGTGTTTAGTAATAGGATTTACTGCTTTCTCAGAATAAAGTTGTTACTATACAGCAACATACAAATTGTCATCTCTAACGATGGATTGGCCAAGCCTGTTAATGCAGTGGTGCCATCGTTGATGCAATCAAAGTGCTGATGAGTTGTTTGGAGGACATCTTATTATTTCTGCTGTCATGCAAATGTGGAGCTACTCAATAGTGTAGCAGCACTATGATGTGCTCAACATGTCATCCACACCACACACCCAATTGCAATCAATAGCTACAGTATGTCAGCCACTACTTGAGAGAACTTCTGGTCTATTTTTGCCCTATGTGCTACTCGGTTTTGGAATATCTGCTTTTAACCATGGCTTGTGGGACAACATTCTCTACACAATGCAATAACTTTATTAGCATGTTTGACAGGTATAAGTATTTAATATGCACGTTATAAAATGCAAAATATATGGTGGAGGCGATGTTAACTGAGTGAATGTAATTTTTGTATGTTTTTGTTTTCCAGTTAATAAGCTCTATGAGCTCAATAGCAGAACACTGTTTGCCCTCCCTACTGCGCACACTGTTTGACTGGTACCGGCGGCAGAGTGGCACTGAAGACGAGTCTTACGAGTACAGGCCTCGCTCTAGTACTAAGTCCAAAGGGTGAGATGCTCATCTTTGTTTTCTTCACACTCGCCTGTCTTCTTCTCCAACATGAATATATCATTTATAAGTGATGAGTGAAAATGAACTTTGCTTGAAACATCCTTATTTATAATTATTTTCTCTCCCCCTTTTTGTAGAGATGAACAGCACCGGGATAAAGATTACCTTCTGGAACGGAGGGACTTAGCCATAGATTTCATTTTTTGTTTAGTTTCAGTGGAAGTTCTCAAACAGGTGAGCTTTCTGACACGCTGCTTTTCTATACTGATTTACAGCGCCTATAAAAAGTATTTGCCAGTTTGGTTGTTGGGACCATGTGATTACTGGATGTTTATATATAGAAGGGACATTGACATTACCTTACTCAATTGATTTCATTTCAAATGGAATTTGAATTAGTTTACATGTTTGTTGTCTTTATCCACCATTTTATTGCTACCAATCATTCAAATTAGATCAGATATCCTTAACTGCCAGTGCAGCATTCACCACTGAATAGACAGTTGGTATTACTATGCTTTTTTTGATTGTCCCACTGCTGATTTGCAGAAAGATAAAAGATAAAAAAATTGTTTAGTAAATTTGTACTTTTATCTTCTGTGGTACTGAAATGAACTGCATGGTTGTTAGTGAGGTTTTCCCCCACAGGGGGACACCGTAAATAAACCCAATAGCAGCAGACCAACTCTCAGTGGAGTGTGTTTCTAAAGCGGACTTTCCAAATCTAAGCAGCATTCTGAACTAAAAGCCAATCCCTGGAGACCATAGCTAAGTTGTCCTTGGCTTTGGTCCTGTAGGGAGGGCAATGAATGGTAGCAAAGAGAAAGAATGAAGACTCTCAATGGTTCTAATAAGACTAATGATTCCATTTTTATGTCACAGATTCCTCTTCATCCAGTGCCAGATGTTTTAGTACATGATGTTCTTAACCTGGCATTCAAGCACTTTAAACACAAAGAGGGGTAAGTAAGCATCAACACACAGATAAACCAGTGGCACTGATGAATAACACATAAATAAAAAGTATACACCCTACTGTGACGCTCTCATTTTTGGATTTGGATTTTGAATTATTTATGTCTGTTTGAATAGACGGACTCCACAGTTATTGTGTCACTTTGTATCAACTGTACCATTAATGACACTCCTTGAACAACTTGAGTCAAATTAGTTCTGTTGCTTAAATGTCAGTCTTACAGCACAATGTCTTCCACAAAACGTTTAAGATATGATGACTTATGCTTAATTTACAGGTACTGTGGCCCCAACACTGGCAATGTGCACATCATCGCAGACCTGTATGCTGAGGTCATTGGAATCCTTACACAGTCAAAGTAAGCTAGCTTAATTCTGCCTGTTAGCTGAATACCAGCTAAATAATTTACAGCTTCAGTAATCTCTCTCTGTCTTTGTGTATGTGCTCAGGTTTCAGGCAGTGAGGAAGAAGTTCATCACAGAACTCAAGGAGCTCAGGCAAAAAGAGCAGAGTCCCTATGTAGTCCAGAGCATCATCAGTCTCATCATGGGCATGAAGTTCTTCCGGGTCAAAATGTATCCTGTGGAGGACTTTGAGGCTTCTTTTCAGTTCATGCAGGTAAATTATAGTCATTTATTTATGTGTATTTGCCACAGTACCTACAGTAAGTGTGGCTGATATATGTGTTTGCTAAATTGAGCCAGACGTTTTTATTTTTTTTTACTGCTCCCCCTTTGTTCAAACTCAGCAGCTCTCAGAAGCAATGTCTCATAAAGCTAAATGAGTAACGATCAAAGTGGGGTTTGCCAAGAAGTGAGTGTATGTGTGTTTCAGACTTTGCTAAGAGCTGTGAATGGGCCAGTAGCCTTTTCATTAATATCTGTACAGCAGTTTAAAAAAACACACTCGCCGTACTCTCTTAACATTACCGTGAATAAGTGTTAGTAGAACATAATGTAGTTTATGTCCACCACTCCGTTTCAGTACATATTGTTTGTACCCAAATGATGATCTTTTAGAAGCTAATTAATATACGATATTTACATTTTGTATTGTTATTTAAGAATAAAGTTTGTCTCCTATTAAAGTCAATAATACAATTACAACAATGTTTTCTAGCCTCAGTGGCTTAGCCTATGAAGGAATAATAGGATACTGTATGGTTCTGTTTTTGATCTTGTGAGCAGCAGTCTTTGGTTCTGCATCAGTTAGTGTCATAATACTTTGCATGACAGATTAGTCTATATTTAATATTCAAATTTTTTTTAGTTAATATGCTAGCTTGTACAGATATTTGGCTGATGCCAAGTCAAACAGTTTTCTTTTCTGCAGCACTCTAGTAAAAATGATAGTCCTTTACAAAAAAGCCAAGGCAAGTGATACAAAGAAGACGCTGCTGGAAGGACAATACAAATCCTCATTGGTGTTCATAACATAAACCTGGTTTAGGGTTGACAATATTATTGTCTTAATATTGTATGTCTTATGTGAAACGGTACTGTCTCCTGCCAGTTTCTCCGTTTATGTATGCATCCTCTGTGTATTCTTCATAAGTGTGTGCATTTGGTGTCCTTTCCTAGGAGTGTGCCCAGTATTTCCTGGAGGTCAAGGATAAGGACATAAAGCATGCTCTAGCAGGACTTTTTGTCGAGATCCTCATCCCTGTAGCAGCTGTGAGTAACTCTACATTAATTAATCTCTGTATGTCATTTTGTCAATTTGAGATCCATGGTTATGACTCGTTTGTCCTCAGGCGGTGAAAAATGAAGTCAATGTGCCATGCCTGAAGAACTTTGTGGAGATGCTGTACCAGACAACATTTGACCTTAGTTCCAGAAAGAAGCACTCTTTGGTAATAATTATATCATCCTAGGTTTTTCTCTTCCTCCTCACCTCATCACTATTGACTCTGCATCTTTACAACTTCCTTCTCCTATTGTGTTTCACTCTTCCTGTATTTTGTCAACGTTTCTATTGGCCCAGCACACCCAGTCCGCCATTATCATCCAGAAATGTTTGGACAGTTAGTCCATTATGTTTATTAAAGACCAACTCCAATATCGTCTTCCGAATAGTTTTTTCCTATCGATATCTAATATATTGAGTTCTTTTTAAAGTTTTTTAAAGCAATTGTGCAGCTCCGGTCTCAGCTTGACTGTTGTTGCTGTTGGCATGTCTATAGTGTGCAAGGCTTGTGTTTGTATCAAGTAATTTTTTTCAAACTATTTAGCCCTTTGCTTTTTTGATGCTAACACGGTTCTGTCTAACTCCCCAGGCTCTGTATCCCCTGGTGACATGCTTGTTGTGTGTTAGTCAGAAGCAGTTCTTCCTCAACAACTGGCACATCTTCCTCCAGAACTGCCTCTCGCACCTGAAGGTACTGCAAGCCTGAGCATTTACACCCAGTCCATTTCAGAAAGTTTGTACTCTTGTGCTCTAGAGAGTAGCACAATTATTTCGTCAGAGTATTTTTAGAGCACCGTATATGTGGCTTGACGCAATGCCTAATTCAGCTTAAAATTCAGAGGTCTTGTTACTTGTGTTATGAAGCCTGAAAGTACATTTTGGTGTTCTTGATCACAGTATAAAGCGATGAGGTTGATTACAATGTGAAGGCAACAACATTTATTACTGTTAAAATTAATTCATTATTAGTATTATTATGGTACTCTATTGATAGTACATGCTGTAATACCACCGATTGAGGAAGTTGTCATGGCTGTGGTATGCAAGGGTGTGCTCTGTGGGTCTGTCTAAAGATCATGATGTACTTTCCTCTCCATTATCAACAACCAGATCTGTACAGGAATAGCACTTGATTTGATAAAACAATAATAAAGTATTTTTATTAAGCTATTATTTAAACTGAAAATGGACAAAATATAAACGTGTAATAAAAGATTATTAGGTGTCCCTAATAATCACAGAATGAAACGTGTAGCATCTTTACACTCACCCACCTTATCTTAGCTAATGCACCTTGCATATTATACATTGTGTCAAGTGCTGTTTTAACTCAGGTCTGTTAATAACTCCTTGTAAACCAATTACAAATGGATCAAACCTACTTTCCTCCTGTCCGTGACCATCATGGAGCCAATTCAACCTAGAAGCTCTCTGACTAAATGACTGACTGACTGATTCAATGACCTTTCTATTCTACATTGATTGCCCTCTGTGGAGATTGTGTGATCTTGTGGTGGATAGATTCCTGTTTGCGTCTTTGTGATGGTGATTTCTGATGGTTCTAAATGGCTCTCTGTCTTCTCAATGATCTCATTGCAGCATTCTATTTTCGCCAGTGTAATTGTTTTTAGATTTCCTCGATTTGAAAGTCGTAATCAGTCAGTCTTCTGAGTGGTGATGCTGATTCTTTTATTCAGATAACTATACGGGTTTGTCTAATGGCTCGAGTGTAGTCATGAGTTTAGTGATTTAGGGCTTCTTGTCCTATAGTGATTTTAACCCTGTGGCTGCTCTTAAAAATGACCTATAATATACTTAAACTTGCTGTTATTAAGTCTTTTGGTTTAAAATAGGTCTTCACATTAAGGTCGTGAGAATGAATCACAATAAGTTTAAAGGTTTTTACAGTAATAAATGTTATTCACTAAATGTTATGTTTTGTATTTCCCAAATAGCCCTGCTGTGGTATATCAGCCCTCCTCCACTATGCTTAGCAAATTACAACATTTGAATACCCAGTGTGTACACATGGGACACTTAATGCATTTGCATATGTTTTGCATGCATGTTCTCAGATACATTGTTATATTTATTTATTTGACTTAAACGTGACCTTCTGTAAGACAAGGGACAAATAGATCACTACTTTTATCACTACATACAGGATTATTGCACTAACAAGAGTGAAATATGTATGAAATAATAATTGTTTCCTGAAACCTGATCAATATTGGTGATAACACTATTTTACAAACTGATAGAGATTATAATGTATGCCATAATTGTTCAGCCCTACTTTAAAGTAGGATCCCCACAGGGTTAAAATACAAGTTTGCATTATGAGTGTGCTTCACACGCTGGTTGTCGGCTTTGTAGGTGACACAGGCCATTTTGGTTTGTTAGCTTTAAAAAAACAAAAAAACAAAAAAATCTTTTCACATCTTTAAATGTCCTTTTTTTCATCCTTCTGTGTTCCCGTCACATCCACTCCTGCGTTTACTGTATGTGTATTTTCTCTGTCCTATTGTCCGATTTCCAGGCCACAGCACACCTCGTTTTGCTTTGTTTTGCACTAAATTAAGATTTTGCTCACTCTATGTTGACATATGAAATACCATATCAAATACAAATGGGCTGTTACTTTTGTATTACTAGCATGCCACTATAATTCCACTAATAAATCCAAAAGTGGCATGTTAAACAGTTCATTGTGTTTGATTTCAGTAAAACAGTGTTGATTTATGTCACACTGACAAGAGTGTGGATACTTTTGGACTGCCCTTGTCATATTTGTTTAGGTTATGTTTTTGTTTTTGCCTATAACCTGCATGTGTCCTTCCCCAAACCCTACATTCTTTGTCTCCTGTCATTTGATCTTTTTCTCACATTGACTCGCTCCAGATGCCGTCTAACAACAGCATCCGAAAGCAGATTGAGACTCTGCAGGTGAGTTATCTGGCGTCAGTGACCTACCTGGTGCTCCCACTCCTCTTAACCGGTCCAGGTCCTGACCAGGACGTAGGGTTGAACAGTTCTGTCTCCTTTGTTAATGGGGTACTAAGTCATTCTCTGTTGTGACATTGAAGTGTTACAAATAAAGTAGAGGAGAGGAACACTTGAACTTCTTAGGCTTTGTTGTTGAGCTGGTTTGTGTTTATGGGCAGTGGTGTGGACTTTTGTCTCATATCTAGTTACATATTTAGATGTTTGCTGTAGATACATGTTTATGTTTAATAGGGATGCAATATATATTAACTTATTGGTATTGGAACGTATTTTACAGCAATTGTATCTCGTGATAGCAAAATTATCTCCATGATATCGGGCATATTTGATATGCGGATGATTCAGCTGTAATTAAAAGAGCATTACTACATGAACCCTGCAATGTTACAGATTTACTGTCTAAAAGGGTCCGTTTTTAGTTATCTACATCAAGCAAAATGGCAGCAAAACTAGACATGTGGTAGTATTGCAAACGTATTGATTATTATTATTATTCGATAATATTTAGTTAGCAGTATTATTAGTAACTAACCATGCAATATTGATATCTAATATTAGAAATGTGCATCCCTATGTATTATTACCAAAGGGTCAGAGAAGCATGAAATCATAAGTCCATTTGGCTATTTTGTAGTGAGGTGTTTTTGCAGTGTGCTCTGGTGGTGCTACATTTAGTTTTCCTGTTGGAGTTGGTAATAGGCTGACTGGCAGCAGCCACTCTGTGCTCTCACTCTTCTATCTACTTGCAAACTGGCTGTTGCCATTAGGGTTGAGTATTGTTTTTATTAAATCGTACCACTGAGGTGAGACGTGGGTTATTTTTTCACGTTTTTCAGCAAACATCTAGCTTTGTTTTTGCAGTGCGGTTTACTGCAGTTAACAAATAATGTTTAAGAAGTTAGATTACAGACTAAACTAACCAGGTTAAATAAATGCTCAATACTTGTGTCATCATGATTCAGTGTTCAGCACTGGATGTAAGGCTTAGTTGTGGATGGGGGGAAAAAACTGAATCCTATTTTATGAATTAATAAAAGGTTAAGACCTGTTTTCAAAAATTGTAGTAAAAAACGTGAACTGAGTGTGAGTTCTTTTTAAATAGAAACTCAATAATTATGTTACCTTATAGTTACAAATTCATTTTCCAGATTGTTAAATCTTACATCACAATAATGTACGTCACTTAAAGCTAAATTAACATGCGAAAGTGCTGACCTCGAGCAGCCCTAGTTGACATCGGAAACTACATTTGCTTCTACATGTGTGCTCAATGATCTACTCTTCTGTGCGTCTGTGATTTGTTGAGTTGCAGGTGGGAACATTAGACATATGGTTGCAGTACAAAAGGGGATGGCTTTACTGTGGTTTGCAATCCAACATAGCATTTTGTTTTTCCACCTGCCATCTGTGTTTACTGTATAGCATTATTAAGCCATACACATAAGCATTTCTGCTGTGCCCTCACAGTAAGGGATATCTGTGCTAAGCTGGGGGCAGGGCCAGGCTGTGATGATCTGTGTCCTTACCGTGAATTACCCGACTGACAGCGCAATGTTTAAAACTCCTTGTTGATTTTTATTTTATTTTTTTATTTGTTCCACCTCAAAACATGGTTTTGTTGGTTAATCTGTTTTAAATATTAAGATAGAGGAATGGCAAAAGGAGATGCAGCAACAGTGATGTGGTTCGATAGAAAGGTGGAGAGGTGTATGACCATAGACCACTTAATGCAGTTTCGGCTAAACACCCACCTCCAGCATGCCAATAAGGTAAAGCTGCCATTTGGAAATCCTTGCGCCGCATCACACACTGAGCATGGTTGCTAACCATATGGCCCTGTGCACGCATCTCAACTGATATCGGTATTTGTCATAGCAGGTCCTTACATTTCGACTGGTTGTTTTCTGTTACAATTATTGATTATTAATAAAGTCCATCCATCCATCCATCCATTTTCCACCGCTTATCCGGGGCCGGGTCGCGGAGGCAACAGGCTAAGCAGGGTTATCCACACGTCCCTCTCCCCTGCAACGCTTTCTAGCTCTTCCC
>JAVQJF010048442.1:0-14781 GCA_036023855.1 Gadopsis marmoratus
GACTCACGGGGGGGGGGGGGGGCTATGGTGCGCCTGGAGGAAACAGCTGAAAGGTCACCTTGCTTGGACCACAGAGAGAAAGTGTTCCCTGTGGACACACACACATCTGAAAACATGCAGCGTGTGCGTACAAGCATAGATACACAGAGATATCTGTGTAGGCAAGCATACACACTTGTGTTTGAACAGGCATTTTGTATTCACAGTACAAGCCCACCCACACACACACACACACACACACACACACACATATATATATATATATATATATATATGTAGCCTGCAGCTTGTCCTGCCTCCGGCTGACCTAAGCAATTTATGACATTCAATAAAAGATTTTAAAAGAGTTTTGGCCGAGACGAAACTGCTCCTCTGAGCAAAGGCAGGGAGGAAGGAGGAGGGACAAAATGACAGAGCGAGCAGTTGTAGGGGGGGACACGGAGAGAAGATAAAGAGGGAAATTGAAAATTATAACACCGATAGCAACTACAGTACCATTAATGTTGATATTCATTTAAAGTAAACAATGTAAAAATACTGATCCTTGTAAAAGTCCACGATACATTACGGAGGCTTTTAATTGTTCCAGTGCAGTCCAGTGGAAGGACACCTGTAAACGCATGACTGTATCTATACAGACATACATGTCAGTGCCTAGTGACTATCTCTGTCGGACAGACTGGGCTGTAGTTCATGCATTGCGTTCTATGAATGTTGTTCCACTTATTATAAAGACTTGCCATTCACTTAAAGGACAAACAGGTGGGAGTGGGAAAGGTCATCGCTATGCTTTGCCTCCTGTGTATGTCCTTCTGTCACATATCGGAAAAGGTCTGCTCTAAAGGGTTTCAATGCAAGATACCACGTTGTTACCACATAATCCAATGTTTTTCCTGCGGTTGGCAAATCCTATAAAAAGACCAGCACTAACAAAGTGTTAGTTTGTCTCTTGAAACTCGATTATGACTTTGCGCTCGCTTCATGAGCAGCAGTGAGTGTTGCAGTGAGATCTTTCAGACTGGTTTGCCCTGGGTGTGGCCTCTCAGGCTACATACAGGTTGCCTTAGGTTGTTTAGTTTACGCAGGTTGAGCGGAAGACTGCAAGCACTACTGAGGCTGAAAAAGTACTTTAAATCTTTAATTGTTACATGTATTTGATCGATATATACTTATTTGCAATTACAGATTGAACAATCAATTAAAGGCAAGGCAGTAAATGACCGTTGTTTTTTTTAGCAAAGATGCCAATACAACATTGCATGCTATATTTATTACTGCTTTTGCTTTTTTTGCACCTTTGCTGCTGTGACACTGCAATTCCCCCACTGAGGGATTAATAAAGGGAGTATCTTATCTTATGATCAAACATAACGTATAACATCATTATCAAAGAATTTAAACATGATATTGAAAAGGATTAGTGGACACATTCTTCTTGTACTGGCACTAATTATGGAAACACAATAAACAATTTCCTCCTACTTTGGTGTTTGCTAAACTGATAGCAACGTACATAAACGCAGGAAATTGCTTCCTCTGATTTCATTGTGCCCCCCCCCATTTATACCACTTACCCTTTTTCTTGAACAACTGTACATTTTGGAGTACTGAGTATTTGCTGCATCAGGGCTGTGTATGTGGGATTGATTGAAAATACACCAAACTTTAGCTACACAGACAATACTTAGTAAGACTTTCACTAACCCCTACGTGTATCATCTCGTACCCCTCCCTCACCTTCTTCCCTGTACAGGAAGTGCCCACGGACCAACAGGATCAACCGGCAGAAGCAGAACAATGTCCACTTCAGTTCAGAGAACACCATGCGCGCCTCCACTCGACTTATCTGAGCCAAGACACACCGCACAGAGTCCCCCTCCGCTTTACGGAGTGCTGCGGCGTTTGATGTTCCCCGTTGTAGGCCAACCACCCCTTCCCCCCCCTGAAAATTAGGATCTGCTTCCCTTCACTCCTCACCCTCTCTCCCAGTATGAACTTCAACAATGCCCAGGGAGGGTGGTGGCATGGCAAAGACAGAGTTGGCGCACCAGTCAGTGATGGGACTCACACGTGGGATAATGTTGTCATCTGTCGTCGCCACCGCCACCGCCGCCAACCCCCCACTTGCACCTTGTCACTTCCGCCCAGGGTTTTTCTGAATAAACTGAACCACAAGGTGTTGGGGGGAGGCGATGAGGATACTGAATGTGAGTGTGTGTGTGTGTGTGTGTGTGTGTGTGTGTGAGGATGTGCATTAGATGTGTGAGCTTTGTTAGAGGAGTCTGTCATTTGTAGATGAGGGGTCACAGCCAATCGGGGTAGTGCAAAGCAGGGTACCAGGCTTTAAAATGAGGTGTGTGTTGTTTGGTCTGGGTGGGGGGTGGGGTGGTGTGGGGTGGGTGAGAGGGAGGGGTGGGTGGGGTGGTTGAGAGGGAGGGGGGGGTTTGGGGCTACACGTGATGCCTTGCACCTTGTGTTATAGGAGACCTTTGACAGAGAGCACAATGTTATTATAGAGCTCTCTGTTCGGTTGTGACGATGACGTCAGCTTCTGTATCTTGGGTTCTATGTACAATAGTTATTACTACATTGTCTTGATGGGGTCATTTTTCTGTAAATGTAAATAAATAATTTATATCATGAAATGTAACATGCTGTGTCAGTCTTTGTTTGTGGTGTGGCTAACATATTTCAGAAGCAATGACTCATATGATATGCTTCATTGTCTCAATCTTGAGAATTTTAACTTCTGAATAACGTAAGACATATTTATTATCTTTGAAGTTTTATATTTGTAATTCTGTAAGTCAGCCATAACATTATGACCACCTGCTGAAGATTCTGTAGGTCCCCCTTTTGCCGCCAAAACAGCTCTGACCCTTCGAGGCATGGATTCCACTGGAGTCTGGCACCAAGACGTTAGCAGCAGATCCTTTAAGTCCCGTAAGTTCCGAGGTGGGGCCTCCATGGATCGGACTTGTGTGTCCAGCACACCCCACAGATGCTAGATTTGATTGAGATCTGGGGAATTTGAAAGCCATGTCAACACCTTGAACTCATTGTCGTGTTCCTCAAACCATTCCTGAACAGTCTTTGCAGTGTGGCAGGGCGCATTATTCTACTGAAAGAGGCCACAGCACATTAGGGAATACTGTTTCCATGAAGGGGTGTACTTGCAACAATGTTTCGGTAGGTGGTAAGTGTCAAAGTAACATCCACATGAATGACAGGACCCAAGGTTTCCAGCAGAACATTGCGCAAAGCATCACACTGACCTCCGCTGGCTTGCCTTCTTCCCATAGTGCATCCTGGTGCCATGTCTTCCTCAGGTAGAACCAGCATTCACTTTTTCAGCAGTCTGAGCCACAGAAGCTCTTCTGTTAGTCCGATCCAACAGAAGAGCTTCAGGCCAGTCTTCACTCCACACGTGCATTAATGACCGTCTCCGGTTCACCGGTTTTCCGTCATTGGGCCACTTTTGGTAGGTTCCGCAGACCGGGAACACCCCACATGAGCTGCAGGGTTGGAGATGCTCTGACCCAGTTGTCTAGCCATCACAGTTTGGTTCCTTATCATAGTCACTCACATCTTTATGCTTGACCATTTTTCCTGCTTCAACACATCAACGTCGAGGACAAAATGTTACTTGCCGCCTAATATATCACCCCCCCCTCCCCACAATGACAGGTGCCATGGTAATGAGATAATCAATGTTCTCCACTTCACCGGTCAGTGGTCATAATGTTATGGCTGATCGGTGTATATAGATGTCACTTCGTAGATGGTGGAACATAATACTTATGTACATTATGTATTACACTGTTCTTTTACTCAAGTACTTTACTTCATTTTGAAAGAATTGTACATTACATTGAGAATTTCCATTTCATGCCACTCCATCCAGACCTACACTTTGCCAATACTACTGCATTACTTTTACTTAAATAACATTTGCAGCATTGTTACTTTTACTAAAGTAAAGGATTTGAATACTTCCTCTACTACTGTGCATTTGTATCCATTTCAGATATCTTTCAACACAGTTTCCAAATCCACACACACACAGGCCTGTTTGCTCCTGGCCATAATATAGGGCCAAAGATATTTGTCAAAAATGAGGGGCGCAACAAAACTGGTAAGTAATACTTTGAAGTAGAGCTCCTGGTGAAAATGTCCATTTCAGTATACATTCATATTTTTTTGCATATTTACCATTTTCTCAATATATATATTTCTCAGTGTCAGAAATTAAATGTCATTTTTGACCGGCGTTTACTTTCCAAGGAGCAAAGAGAAAAAGCGTCAATGAACGTCAATCAGCTACATGCGTCCACCGCCACAAGAGGGCACCGTTGCGTGTCCGCCACAAACCGGATGCGGCCCAAGCAGCGCCGCTCTACTACCGGTTCAGAGACGCACGTGAGCGAAATGATTGTGCCCCAACAACGTTCATGTAGCGACATGGCAACTGAGATTCGTTGCATTGTTGTGGATGTGTATCCAGACACAGAGTGTGTGAAGTTGTCGTGGCCGAGTGGTTAAGGCGATGGACTAGAAATCCATTGGGGTCTCCCCGCGCAGGTTCGAATCCTGCCGACAACGTGTTTTCCTTTTTTTTTTTTCCCCCCCACAGTGGAAGAAGAGCCATCGGACGATCCAGCAGCAGTTTTCCCTGTTCCATTACTTTACAAACCCATTTTGTAACTGACATCCGGACAGACAGCCTTGGATTAGTGGTTTTGAGCATTTTATGTTACTTCTATTGCATCATTCCACAGGAAAGTATTGACGCCACTGCATTTAGTTTGACAGCCGGTCGACAACTTTGGTCTCAAAACATATTAGCTTTTGAAATGTGCTGTATCCACCCAACACGATATAAAATGGTTAAAAATACATGGATATGTATAAATAAATGCTGCTTGCATGTTATTGCGTCACTAATAGCAAGCCAAAAATACAACATAACACTCAATTGTTACTCTGCTTAATTAATATTTTTACTTTTTATTGTTACATATCGAATGCAGGCCTTTAACTTGTAATAGTCATTTTAAAATGTCATATACAAAATTACTATGAAATTTCCCACACTACCCATTAGCATCATCTCTAGAAAGGACAAATCGTACAATACCAGCCGTGTCCCTTAAGATGTCACGCTTTTGAAGCCATCAAAGTCACATTGCTATTAGAAACCACAAGACTGTTCTAATGAGGGAAAAGATCACAGTCGACGTATGAAGTTCTCAGGGGGAACTGTGCTCAGGGTCACCCATGGGCCATTCCGACAGACTGGCAGGCAAAATGTTCCCAGTCGTTTTTTTTTGTTTGTCTGAGGGGCGGATCCCTCGTCTTTTATTAACTTCTCTGTGACATTGTAGGGTAGAGTGAACAAAGCTGAATGCAACATACATGGAAGGAATCTGTGCACATGAATTATTCAGTCTAGAGCACATGTGTGGATATTTTTCCCCTCCCAGGCTCCCATCTCCTGCAGTTCAACCCCTGGGCAACACCCGCATTTGAATGCACGTGTGCGTCTGCAGACCCGGCCTGTGTAATCCTGTCGGTTTCTCCATCTTCTCCTGCTGGTTTCGGTTCAAATCCAGTGGGCCCGAGGCCAGGGAGGAGCAGGAATGACATTTTTGTGAACGTCTTGAGTATCTGCTCTCACCTGAGGTCGAGGAATGTGAGAATGCTATCATTAATGGCGAGGTCATCCCAAGCCGTATTTCAGTTTTACTTACTTTTTTAAGCAACATGTGACATATAGTAGGAAACCCCACCTTGTTTCCAGAAGTAAAACGACTTTACTCACATGTTAATAACATAACATTTCTGTCATCTGTGCGTGGGTGCACCATTTGCCACTATTCCTTGGATTGACACGATCAAGTTTAAAGATCCTAATAAACACCAAGGAACAGGGCAAATTTTGAGGGGAGGTCTCAAAATTGAGCTAATTATTTACTATTTATCTGTATTGTAAAATGTGTTTATATGTTTAAATATTGAACTGACTGATGACAGTGAACAGACAGCTGCTGACGTGGTTACCGGTGCCGGTTGTAATTCAGCGGCGCAATGATGCATTCTGAATATGAAAATGTGGAGCTTCTGCCTGTTTCTAATTATTTATTTGATTTAAACATTTCTTTAGTTCCGCGTTTTTAATAACATTTCTCATATTTTCCAATGAGAATGAATGATAGTGCCCGTTTGTCATGTTGTTGCACACTGGAGTCAAGTGCAGGTTGAGAGAGCGCTAAATGTGAGCACTAAATGCGTTCCAGAAACAGGTTGATGGAGGAGGAACATACTGCGTACAATATGGTATGCCACTTTCCAGTCCAAGAGTCTGACCGCAGACCTCACATCTGGGTCCTCCAGTGAACCTGTGAGCCAGTTGGATAACAGGAGGGTCCCCAGGCACGAGGCGCATCGCCACAAAAACTTTTGCCACAAAAGTATAAAAGCAAATTTTGATGGTTAATTGAACTATTTTTCACTCATGGAACACATTGTTTGTAATTTTGCCTCTGTACAAGTGTAGACATTCAGCTTTAATTCAAGGGGTTTAACAAAAATATCACATTAACCGTTTAGGAGTTACAGCCATTTTTATACAAAGCCCCATTTTCAGAGGCTCAAAAGTAATTGGACAAGCGGTTTCATGAGCAGGTGATGCCTGTCCTTTGTTATTTCATAACAATTTAAGCAGATTAAAGAGGTCTGGAGTTGATTCCAAGTGTTCAATATGCATTTGGTAGCTGTTCATGGGAAATCTCAATATGCGGTCCAAAGAGATGCAAGTGAAGGCCGCCATTATTAGGCTGAAAAAAACTAAAGAAAAACTATCAGACAGATAGCATAAACCTTTGGAGTGGCCAAATCAACTATTTGGATCATTCTTAAAAAGAAAGAATGCACTGGCGAGCTCAGCAACACCAAAAGGCCTGGAAGACCATGGAAGACAACAACAGTGGATGATCGCAGAATTCTTTCCTTCAGATGGATAATGACCCAAAACATACTGCAAAAGCAACCCAATAGCTTGTCAAGGCAAAGAAGTGGAATATTCTTCAATGACTTGCTTTTGACATACTTAAGATAAAACTGAGGGCAGAAAGACCTGAGCATGAGCAGCAACTTTTTCAGCAACTTTTTCAACTTTTTCTGTGCAAGTTTTGAAGGCGAGACATGTAAAATGACACTGACGACACGGGAGCTTTATGCTTTTAGTTGTGGCAAAACTAGAACTTTTCAACCCCTCACTTTCATTTTCCCTCAGAGCCTAGCTTTCACCAACAACGCTGCACACTGCAGGACACACTGCATTTGTTTCCAAGCATCCGTGAAGGAACAGACTTCAGAAAAGAGAAGAAAGCATGTTCACAGAAGAGGTGAAATGAAATTGTCAGAATTGTATATTGAGTAATAACATAGTTTGAGTGAACAAACAGATACAGTGTACTAGAATCTGTGCTGCATGGTTCGAGAAGACTAAAGTAAATGTTAACTTTTGCAACACCTGCACTTTACCTGGCATCATCCAGGTTGTATGTAGGTCATTTAGCATTCACACCTGACGCACCACAAGAAACTATATTTAGATAGCCTTTTACCTGACAAACAACATGTTTGCACTACGTAGAGCGGCTATAATTGGTATTTTTATTGCCTTCTCTAGCGCTCTCATCCCCAGCCCTCCACATTGCTCTCGGTCCCCGTCTCCAGCCTCTGCTCGGTTCTCCCATTCAGTTCCCCAGACCTGCCATCCTCTAGCTGTCCACCAGATGTCCTTGGACTTTCACTCCTTTCCTAATCACCTGACCACCCCACCCATCCACACACCTGTTGCCACTTCCCATCAGCCCTGCAGTCACCTGAGCCTCCTTACCTGCACCTCATCCCCTACCACCCTTCTCTCCAAATACCAGTTCACCTCCTTTGTTCCCTGTCAGATCGTTAAGTTGCCGCGTGCTGCGTGTCTTGTTTTCTAGCCTCTGGTTCCTGTAATCCATTCTATCTGTTAAGGATTTTTCTGGTTTATTGGACTTTTGATTCTTGCCTGCTCCTTATCGGATTTAATTTGCCTGTTTGGACCGCCTTCTTTGGTTTTGACCTTTGCCTGCCTCACCATCTCGTACGCTTTGTACCTTTTTGTAAATAAATCACTGAACTGCATCAGCTCTGCCTCAGATGTCTGCATCCTATTGACTATATTCCTCGTTTGCTGCTAGCTGCAGCCGTGACAGCTCAACACCAAAAAGGTCACAACTTGTTGCAGGTTTAAATTCCTGAGCAGAGAAACTGAACATTTTCAAATCTGATTAAACGACTGGGGGGGGGGGGGTGCGCTAACGGACTGTCCTCTGTTGAAAGCATTTTGTAAGTCATTGTAAGGTGTGTATATATGACTTGTGTTATATCTAAACATTGTAATAAATCTGTAGCTGTTGAAGGGCCACCTTGTCTGATGGCCAAGTCCTTTAATACTCGATGTCCTAGCGGTCCCACCAACCCCGTACTCGGTGCCAAAGGTGTATTTTACAGGACTGTGTATTTAAATATATTTCTGTAGCCTGTGTCATGATTTAATGTACAATTGTAGCCACACACTGATGATCTCTGCGGTTAATCTCCGATGGCCTTGGGTTTATTTGTGGTAGATGGAGACCTTTTTAAAGGACAAACGCTCCCAAAATCTCTCTCGCGCAACACACAACCAGGGTACACAGAAATAACTCCCCGTACGCACATTCCCAACACCTACGGAGTCTAACAGATGGGCTCTTAGCTTTGGAATCTGACACTTTTCTTTGAAATGCCTATCTCCTTGCCATTTTAGACGGCATGTTTGAACATGCAGGATCGTTTTCCAAGGTATTCAAATGTAAATAATGTGCATGCCACTGAAAAATAAAATGTTTTCAACTTGATAGATCACATCTGGGATATTACCGATGGTGTGGAGAAAAGTGCCTGTGATGAATGAAATAACAGCAGAATCAAACCATTTTGCTGGGAGACATGTTGCCATCCCTCAGGAATCCACACTTCGGGAAGCAGAGAGCCTTCACATTGATTTTACAATCTGTACCTCAACTCCTTTGGAGGGGAAGGATTGGCCCATTGGTTTGAAAATGGATGGTGTTGGACACATGAAAACATACACTCACGAACAAACAAGCACACGCAAGCGAGGCATTTCCTCAAATCCTGAAGGTGTGTGTAAAGCTCAACATCTCGAAAATTGGTCCATTAGCTTCAGAATTGATAGCATTACAGAAATCACACACCACAGAAAACACACACACACACACTCTAGTACAAGGCCGCCTTTAAGTGAGTGTGTGTCCAACGCACGCTGGTCTGTGAAAAAGGGTCATTTAAAGATCCATCGCCATCTGTTCTGGTCCCAGCATGCCATTTTCCCCTCTGTGGAGGCCTTTGATTTAGCGACAAACGGGTACCATTGCTGCCTTCTTTCACACTGTGCGACCAGACATCCAGTCAAAGCTGGTTATACGGCAGGGCATCCATCGCATCATCAGGTATGACCGCCTGTGTGGGACTGTGGATGATAATCACAAGCATTAGGGGTCCCATTGAAGCACTGATCAGGGAACCCGTTTGCTGCAGATACCACTTAACCAGGAGTGAACAAAACTGATTATGAAGTATGAGGAAGCAGATGGATTTGTTTAATAAAAGACCAAATGTGGTTCACTCCTGTAGTTTTAAACTACAAAGCCATGACAGTGTGCAGAGACAGTCATATTCTAGATATAACGAACTAAAAACAAAGAAATACAAACAGCAAAGCTGCACATGCCTCAGTTCTTCCCCCAAGATACAAATTATTTTAAGGTGTCCTCCTCTGGCTGTGATCCCTCACCACCACTCCACTGTAAAAGATAAGGGACAAAAACCACATCCACAGTTAATATTGGAGGCAAGAACCACGCAAAAGAGGATCCGAGAAACTACAAATAATGATCTTCTCCTAATCGTCTTGTCCCATTATTCACTTTTCGTTGTCAGTTTGTCGGCAAGTCATTGCAGAGCCCCCAGGTGATTTTCACCTTCCTTTACATTAAGTTACATGTTTCAAACTTTCAGTGGTCATTGGCTTGTCACGCTTAGCTTCTATTCACGGGCTACCAGTTCTGCAGAAGTCGATTTCGATTTCAAACCATTATGTTGAAGGCTAAACTAGGTCCTTATCCCTCATGAACCGGAGGTCTTCTAGCATGGGCCTTGGGTCTCCTGGCTGTTCCTACGTCCACAGAGGTGACAGAGCTTCCTCTATCGAGGCTCCTGGAGAATCTCACACTTTAGTGTCAAAACGTCCTACAAAAGTTCCTTCTTCTTCATTTAGCTAGAGCTTTATTTAACCAGGAAATGAAATAAAAATGTGTCCTGAGGAGAGGAGTGTCCTGGCCAAAATAGCAGCTCCACATACAGCATAAAAACATAGTTGTTGCAAAACATGTAATGCAAGCATTTTATTTTATGTTTATATCCTCCAGCAAGTATTTTGTTATTTTATTATACCTTTTATCTGCATTTTATCTTGTGTTTTATTTATTGTTGTCACGTCTATACCCCTATTCTTGTCAGTTTTGCTCTGTCAAGCACTTTGTGACAGTTGTTTTGAAAAAGTCCTATACAAGTAAAGTTATTTATTATCACTAGTATTGTTCTTTAGTTGTGTATTTTACCCCATGCAGGAGCTATAATGTGCCCACGCATACTTGTGCATTCAACAACCTGTAGACACACATACAGTATCAAGGAAACAGTACTCTTCCATGTGAGCATGGACATTAAAGCGTAACGGGTCCGTTTGTGTGAGAAACCACAGTTAAAAGTCCCCATGAAGTCTGCCTCAAGGTGTTTCAGTTGCATTCTTGTATCCTCGTCAAGCGAGCACTTAGACAAACATGCGGCGCAGAACGACACAGAGGACGGTAGTTAGCAATGACAAGGAATGTAGGCGATGATACAACGAGAGGGAAACTAGATAGAGAAGGCTACCCTGTGCAGTGTATGTGTGTGTGTGTGTTCAAGCGAGAAGTTATTCCCGCCCAGAATAAAATGTTAACCATCGTCTCTGCCTTTTTGTATGTGAAAATGCATTGTGGGTTGGTGCTTCAGGTGAGAGAAAAAAAAAAACAACCCAAAACTAGTTTGATTGCCTTTAGGAAAAAAGAAAAAGAAAAGGAGCATGAAGTAGTAACTTTCATGCGAAAGGGATTCAAACTAATCCTGCACTGAATGAGATAGAGTTTCAAGTTCAAAGAAACTTGTTCATCAACCATTCTTGGAAGCCCAGTCATCCACCCAGGTAGCTTGCCAACAGCCAACGGTTACAGCGATGCCACCCCCCCTCCTCCTCCTCCTCCTCCTCCTCCTAACTGCGGAAGGTTTTGAAGCAACTCCAGGATGGTTTCCCAGGATACAAAGCTCATTCATTCGATGATGCGACTTGCAGCGGCATGTTAGCTGGAACGATGGAATATGCTGATTGCTGTTTCTGCTGCAGCAGCTTCACCCAGTACTCGTTTCTTAGGTTTGAAGATATGATCATGGAAATTGTTAGATTTTGTTTTGCGAGACAAGAACATTTCAAACTCCAGATGTGACTTGTCAATAAAAGGAGAAAATATAATATTGAAGGGAGTCCGTCATAATCACCTTTAGCAGAATGTAAAGGCATCAATTATGATTGAAAAATCTAAATCTCCTGTTTTACAGGTCTAACACTCACTGAATTAGGTCATGTACTAGCAATTCCTGGCCTCCAGAGGGCAAATATCGATTTCCATTGAACATTGGGAACACTGGAGGAATTCAGGAAAGCGGAGGGTAAGTTACAGAGAGAGGAAGAAAAATGGGGAAAGGGAGGGATGGATAAAGGGGGAGCAACGGAAAGGACAAGGACAGTTGGAAGAATGACAGGATGGGAGCGTCTTGCCCTCCGCTCCATCCCAGGGGTGACAGTGGGAAAAGCCAAGAACTAGGAACGGGAGGTCACGCTTTCATGTTGACAAAAGTGTGCGTCTCCAAGGAGAAGCAGTGACAGAGAGAGACAGAGGGGTTAGAAACACTGGGGTGTCCAGGCAGACGAGGAAGGAAGTTTGTTTGGGCGTCCAGCACTTCCACTCTGCTCCGACAGCTTTGAAGCTTGTTGAGTCACCTCAAGACGAGGTGTTAGTCTTGGATGTTGACAGCGGGGAGAATCTGCCAGGCACACTCCTGACCACGTGCATAGCTGGTTGGAAAGATCGAGCTGCAGCAGAAAGGTGGCAAACTCAGCTTAGCTTAGCACAAAGACATGGGGGTAAACAAAAGTCCACCTCCCAGTGCCTATATCATTTTTTTAATTTATACAAAAACTGAAGTGTCAAGAACTAAACAAAAATGCAAGTCACCGCACCTCACCCCCCATTTATTATCATTCATGTTGTTTTTACGCTTCAGATTTTGTACGGACTAAGCAAACAAGATGGAACATGCCGATGAGTGAGCTTTAGAGGTTGGTAGGCGGATTTTTTTTTTTTTTTTTTGCCTTTGGACAGAGCCAGGCAAGCTGTTTCCCCCATTTCCACTCTTTGTGCTAAGATACGCTAACTGTGCACAGGCTGCAGCGTTCCGTTTAAGGTACAGACCTGAAAGTGGTATCAGTCGTCTCATCTAACACTCAGCACTAAAGCAAATACAGGTATTTCCCAAAATGTGGAACTATCCCTTTAAGGCAGCAGAAACGTTTGCATTGTTTAAATCAAACACTGAAATATAACAACACAATTTAAGGTGTGTCTTTCTTGTGTGCGTGTGTGCGTTATAAGCAGCTGCAGGAAGCCTAATCTCAGATTAAGGGTGTGGACACTTTGTGTTGATCTTGGATGAGTTGGTGGCTGACCAAGCCTTGACCGTATCAGGCGAAATCCAATAAAACTCAGTGATAAAATACATTGTCATAGTTCGGATGCAGTTGGCTTCACGCCGAATCGCACACATAAACACGCATGCTTCTCTCCCTTTGTGACTGCGACACAGTCCCTTTAAACACCGTTTGACTGCAAAACATGTCCGATTGAAAGGGTGACTTGTGTTACTGTGAATGACATGTTCACAGTGATGGTGACAAAGAGAAAGATTGAGAGATAGGGACACCATGGCGTCGCGCCAGGGCACGAATGAGCTCATTGTTGAAACAGGGATTTCCACAATTCCATGTCAGTGCGCCCCCCATGCCATGACCCAGGGCTCAAAAACAACTCCATAGGGCACACACACACACACACGTCCAGTCACATACTAACAAGGACAGTGGAACACACACACACACACACACACACACACGGCATAAACAAAAGGTGGACCATGATTTATCTCAGCCAGCAGCATGTCAGTGGAAAAGTCAGCTAACTTCCTGAAACGCACGAGAAACACTGGCCTATTGATTTGGATCGTAGTTTTATCTTCACTTTTTTGTTTTGTCTGGCACACACACACACACACACACAGACAGACACACGCACACACACATTCCTCATTATGCAGCCCAGTACAATACGAAAACACGCCAGTGCAGTAAACTAAAGTAGCCCTGCACACATATTTTGCAAGTGCAGCCAGACATGCACAAAGTGGAAAGGCTGGCAAGTCACGTGGACACAAGCAGGCATACAAGAAAGGACACACACACACACACACACAGACACACACACACACACACACACACACACACATAACTCTACCTCTGGTCTGTCAATAGGGCTAGGCCTGCACGGTTTCCAAAGCAACCAGGCCCCTCCCTTTGGGAGGTGTTTTGAAAGTTCACAGCGTGTGCGTGTGTGTGTGCGTGCGTGTGTGAGAGAGAGAGAGAGAGAGAGAGAGAGAGAGAGAGAGAGACAGGGGCGTGGATGCCGAATCAACCCCAAGCAGTAAAACACCCTGCCTTCAGTTCTCGGCTGGAGCAAAAGGACAGCGGCGTCAGAGAGTTGGCGAAACTACCACACTAGTTTGTGTTCAGGTGAATCACCCCCCCCCCTCCTCCTCCTCCTCCTCCTCCCCCCTATTACACCGGGACATTATCCACCTGTGAACCATGGAAGAAGACGCGTCCCACGCCGAGCGCGGCAGCGACACCAGCAGCACCCACACCATCCCGCAGCAGCTGCCCGACAGCGCGGAGCTGCTCATCCCGAGCTTCAGCCCGTCGTCCGCGCCCTCCTCCCCGACCCCGACCCCGACCGGCACCGGCACCCTGTCCCGGCTGGGCTTTAAGAGTCCGACCAGCCCGACCGCGGCCGCGCCGGGCAGCCCGGTGGAGCGGGGCCAGGTGAGCGCCATCACCGTGGTGGCGCTGCTGGACAAGCTGGTCAACATGCTGGAGGCGGTGCAGGACAACCAGCAGCGGATGGAGCAGCGGCAGGCCGACCTGGAGGGCGCCGTGCGGGTCGTGCAGGGGGACGTGACGCGCCTGTCCAAGACCCACATCAGCACCTCCAACAGCGTCAGCAAGCTGCTCGAGCGCTCCCGCAAAGTCAGCGGGCACCTGAAGGACGTGAGGGAGCGCATGGACAGGCAGGCGGTGCAGGTGAAGAAGCTGGAGGCGAACCACAGCCACCTGCTGAAGAGGAACCACTTTAAAGTGCTCATCTTCCAGGTGAGGGAGCGTGGTGGCGGAAGGAGAAAAGAAGCGCACTCAGTGTTTCAAAGACCTACGAGAAAGATGCCGCATCATAGTGTTGGGGTCTTGAA
>JAVQJF010048444.1:0-21929 GCA_036023855.1 Gadopsis marmoratus
ATTCATTCATTCATTAACCATACTGCTTATCCCGAAGGGTCGCAGGGGGGGGCTGGAGCCAATCCCAGCTAACATTTGGGCGAGAGGCAGGGAAACACCCTGGACTGGTCGCTAGTCAATCGCAGGGCAACATTTTCATTACTACATTCAAATGGATACTGCATCAAGTAACATGCTCAGAAGGATAAAATAAATAAAATCCAAGTAATTGAAAGAATAACACCTAGTCCACCACCTCGCAGTATCTTATTTAAACCATATATTTACATTTACAGGCTACTATAGAGTCTATAGGTGGTAAATGTATGTGTTCTAATCGAGGTGTGATGAGCTATTCTGTCTATTTAGAGAAACGTCGTTCTCACACACGAATTCACCGCAAGCCCAGATGTCCCAATTTTGCGGATCTGTGTGGAGCTGGAGACAAACGTAACCTGATCCGAGCGTATCAGGCGATCTGTGCACACACATTAACAATCTGTAAATAAAGACAAAAGAGTGACCCAAATATCTTTAGACATTTGTATGCACAGGACAATTTTTGAAAGAGAAAATGATCAGATCTGTGAAGTTGAAGTTAAAAATCTGCACATAAAATATTAATATGTATTCAGGTTCTTATGTGTGTGTGCATTTGTAAAACTCGACGTGTTCTAATTGCTCGGTATTTGCATGTGTGGATTGGAACACGCATTTGTGAGTACCCAGAATTCTGCACAAACCGGCGTACACGTTTGTAAATCTTACCTTAAGCTACGTTGAGGAGGTCTTAAAACGGTCTTAGAAGGTCTTGAATCTAACTTCAGGATTACTGCATATAAAGTATCATGCATATCCTCATTCCAATATTTTATTGAGTTACCCACACAACAACAGCTGATTAACCAGTTGACTACACTCGCCTGGACGAAGTCATTCTGCAGCCATCTGTAATTTGAGACCTGCTGAAGCCGAGGCCCTGAAGAGTCCTACCTCCAGGCGGGCCAATCAGCATGGGATTTGTAGGAGAGGACGCGTGGCTGGCAGTGTGGCAGCGGAGACCACAGCCACCTCGCAGCTCATGAAGGCCTCCATTCACCTCCATTCACACAATATTCATGCAAGAGAGCGACTTCCCCAGCGAAAACAAGCCCCGTTTAAAGAGAAAACAATCGGCCCTCCCCAACAAATTCCTGCTAATTTGCCAGGGCCGGAGAGAGGCAGGAGAGGAGCGTCGCGAGTGATGGATGCCTGCCAGTCTAGCTGCTAAATGTGTGTTTCTGTGTGTATTTGTGTATGTGTGTGCGTCCCTGCATGCCTAAAGGGTGCCAGCTCTTCCATCAGGCTCAGCTTTGACACATCCCTGATGCATCCTGTTCTGGAGTTTCACTCGTCAAACTTCCAACATCCCCTTCCTACAAACACACAGCTCTCTCATCTGCCTCCACGGGCCTCCTAGTAAAAAATAAATGTTTATCTTTGCTGCCTTTCTCATCTTATTTTTTATTGTGTGACAGTTTGAAAGTTGATTTGAAAGCCTAAACTGGATAGGTGTCTCCATCCCGTTTCAACCGCTCGTAGCCCGTGTGAATGAATTGTCATTGTGCGTCAATTTAACATGCGATGCAATACGAGTCCGAGTATAATTTGACTTTCCATATTTATTTTTCTGGCTTATTAGAAATAGTGCTGCTTGTTCAGCAAAGGACTGTGAGGGTGCACTGTGCTGCAGGACCATGTTCCAGCCCATGGGGGGAGGAAACGCTCGCCTCACTTTGCAAGTGTGTGCACTGTTAATATGTGTGTGTGTGTGTGTGTGTGTGTGTGTGTGTTATGCATGTGTATGAGCTGGTTACAGTAGCCAGGCTGTCTGAGCGATTAGCAGGTGGGTCTCGTCTTTAACACTTTGGACGTGTGTGTTTGTTTGTGTGTGAGGTTCAGGTGTTGTACGATGTGAGACAGGGAAATGGAGGCTTGGCTTGGCTGTGTGTGTGTGTGTGTGTGTGTGTGTGTGTGTGCGAGCTTGTGTGTTACTGAGGTCCAAGGCAGTATTCTATTGCGTTTGTATTTGCTACAGTAGGAAAAGGCTTTTAGCATGAGGACATGCCGATCTGTTTGGCAAACATAACGATATCTCGGCTAGCATCGACTCGGGCTGCTAGGCGGGGGGCGGGGGGGGGGTCTACCCAGTTATGGTTGCTGAGCTATGATTTGACAATCACTGTTCAGTGGAGGGGATTAGCGGACGGTTAATTAAAGAATGCACAACGCCACTGGTGAGATCTGAGGGTACATGCTTAAACCTCAATGTAACCTCTCTCTCCCCTCTATCGCTTCCCCTCATCCAACCCCAAACTACCGTGCCCCCCCTCACTTCAACCCACCCAGCCCTCTGCACTCCCCTGGCCACCCCCTCTGCTCTCCTCTCCTCTCTTTCCCCCTGCACTCAGCTGGCGTGGAGAAGAAGGGCTCTTTGACTCGCGCAGGGGTGGAAATGATGAGGGTTGGGGGGTCCCGGTGCTCTTGGAGTCTGATAGTCTAGCTGGTCCATACAGACTTTTCCTCCAGGGTTTAAAGCAGTCGGAGAGGCGAGGAGAGAGAGGACATTTCTGACGGCACATCTCCACCATGTGGACTGCTAACAGGACCACCACAGAAACTGGCCCGAGAATCACTGATAGACATTTGATAGTTGAGAATACGGCGTTCATTAATTGATGATGATGATGAACGATTCAAGAAAGATGCAAGAAATGTAGGCACATGTCCCTTTAAATGTGCCGGACTTTTCCTAAAAACGTATTGAATCCCTATATCTATATCGATATTATGACATAATTATACCATGATTGAACATTTAACCCATATTGCCCACCTCAAGACTCAAATATTTCTCCCAAAGTCAAGCCTCTAAAATACATGCAAGCGACAGTAACGCATGTGCTATAATGCTGGAACGCATGAAACATTGCAGCAAATGCGAGCAGCCTGTGTGGCGTGTATGACAGACAAAGGACGTCACTCCTTGTACTCGCTGCAACACACTCACTCAGACTTCATTCATCGGCCGCCTTCAGCACCCCTCCTGCCCTCCAGTAGCCGTACACCCCCATGCTGACACCTAATCCAGAGCCTCTCTACCATAACATTTTCACAAGGGTCGCACGCCGCGCAATAACAGCTCCACATGAATTGGTGAACTGCTTCTTTATAAGAGGTACGACACACACAATTAGTGTTCATTGGTGGTAGCCTGCCGCCACTTCATTTCTGTGTATTTTTACAAGAGCTGAATACAATCCTTAGATAGTGTGTATCTTTAAGAGAGACTGAGGGCGTGTGTGTGTATGTTTGATTATGTTCTCCTGTGTTGAGGAGGTGTGTGTGTGTGTGTGGAACTCAACATGTCCACTGTACAGTTATTTTATGTATTTAATAGGAACAAAGTGTAAATATTAAAGGATAACAAGGTGAACACTTTTGTTCTGTCAGAATAGAATAGTGAGATATCCACTATCCATAAATATAGCTGGCAAAGTTTTTGAAATATGAACTTACGGTGACATTCTTTTTCCTTTTTATAGCTTTCAGGAATCAAACCTTTAAAACAAATATTTCTGACAAGCCAACCCAGACATTCTCTCTCTTGCTAGCAGTGAAACTAATGACAAAATTGGAACAATCTGCTTTTTGAATGGCCACTTTTATTCCTCAAATGTAGCGACCTGTGGCCTAATTTGTCCTGTGGGACGCCACGCGCTCCCCATAAAGCCACATTAGGGCTGCAGTAGCAGGGATAATGAATATGATTCAGACAAGGTGCCCGGCAGCAGCCCCGCCTCCTCAGGAAGTGCGGCTGCAGCAGCTCGCCACGGAATACATTTTACTACTTTTAACATTTTACTACTTTTAACATCAAGGTCATGGTAATTAATCGCCTTGTTTTATTGTACTTGAATGTAAATTCTCATTGTCATTACTTTAATTGATTATGACATCATTTATTGCCTTGCTCTCCATTTAAACACACAATTGATTTCAATAATGTCAGAAGCTTTGATCGGCTCTGTAATGAATGCTGAAATTACAGAGTTTAAAGATTTTATGTAACAATGCGTCTATTTCGTCAGCCTAAATCAAGAGTTAAAGGTACCCTGTGGAGTTTTATTGGAATCTACCGCACTTGTGTTTACATTCAGGGCTCTATTTTTATGGTGGTGTGACGACCAGCAAAATCAGCGTCGTGACTATTTTCCTGACCTTGAAATTGGGTTTGCCCGCCTTTGTGGTGTTTTGGTGCCAAGTTCCTGGTGCAGAGGTGGGAGAAGAGGTGCAAACAGGAGGGAGGTTCATTCAGCAAAAGAGGCGTGACGAGTAACACAACAGCGTTGGCGTCTAGTGTGATGTATAACATACGCGTCGTTCTCTCCCCAATTCACAGACATTTTCGGTTGCTGTAGGTTTGCTGCTAACGTCTTCTTCTTCTTTGAGTTAACGGCCAACTGCTGCCGGCTGCTTTTTAAATCGCCCGGTAGTGTGTCACACGATAACACTTCATCAGAATGTCACAACCCTTGTCCCGTTCTGCGGGCTCCCCCATTGATTCGGCTCCGTTACTGCCGAATCAATGTCTACCTCCACTGCCGGCTTAACGGCGGAACAATGTCCCCCCATTCCGTGTTTGTCCGCTTTTTACAGATGGTGAGGCGGAATAATGACACAACTTTCCCGCCTCAAACAGGCTGTATAAAAGGGGCTGTCATGTGCACATCTGAGGCCTTACATATAGCGCATATGTAAGGCCTCAGATGTGCAGCATTTCCTGCCTTATAAAATATTTGCAAAAGCATTTTTATAAAATATTTATCCAACTTTATTACACCCGTGTTTACGTCAGCTAGCCTTTTCCTGGCGCATTGTTGCGCTTTCCGGTGACATTGCTGAAATCCGTCAGACGGAATGTGTATTGCGCCCACTGCTCGTGCTAGTGCTCACGCCATGAAGTACAAACCAAACAGGGCCTGCTCACCAAAACATTGCCATGTGGCAAAATCTTGACAGACTGACACATTGTTCAGTTCCCGGATTACAAACATTCATTCATTTCCTGTTTTAGTGCAGTGGATTATACACAATGAATGGGTCTGTGTCATCACAGGTGAGCAGAAATACTTGTGATCTGAGATGACCACTCGTAGCACTCGGCTGTGGCCGTACATGAGAGCAGCAAAGGCCTTTCAGCACCTCTGGCCTGTACATCACTCAGCATCCCGAGCTGTCCTGAACAGCCCAATAATACTGTCAGTGTCAGTACACACACACGCACACACAAACACATATAACCAATTGCATGTTCTTGACAGACACAGGTTTATATGGCCTCAATTATGAACCGTTAGTTTGCACACACACATCATCTGTGCACACAGATCCATCCTCACCCCATCCATCCTCACCCCAGCGTGTGCCAGGGAATTGTGTTGTAAAGATTTATATGACAAGGTGGCAGACAGACAGTGGCAGGGCTGCGGTCCTGCCCGTCTCACTGCTCATGCTGACAGCATTATTGCTCTGGCTGTGCATGTGTGTGTGTGTGTGTGTGTGTGTCTGTGTGAGTGTGTGTGTGTGTGTGTGTGTGTGTGTGCATGTGCAAAGTCTTGTCCACACTCAAGCCAATGCAGGTGCATTACAGAAAAATGTTTTTCTATCTGTGTCCATTTGTCTTACTTTGTAAACTGTCACTGTTTACACAGTTGATAGTCTTGACTTCTCCTTTTAGAATTGCTTCCATATACATACACTCACACACACACACACATTTTGCGCCACTCTGTCTGTTGCCTTATCTGACTCCTCCTTACAGAGGTGCTCCCCTCACTCCTTCTGATGAGAGTTTGAGGCTGTTTCAGTTGGCCCAGCTCTGCCCACACACAGAATAACAGAAAGCACTCAGTAGTTGTGGAGCAGGAGCTCCGATTATCTCTCCTGCAGGCGATACAGGCTTGGCTGCAAGCTTCTGCCCATCCATCAGTTTCATCCCTCTGTGTTGTCCCAGCCACTGCAATTGCCCTGGCTGCATGCAGACCGCCCAAGCGTCTTCATCACATTTTTGTTGCATGGTCTCTGTAATCCATTTATTTAATCAGAAATGAAACAATGGTTATGAGGATTAAGTGCCAACTTTCTCCTTTGATTTGAATGTATTTTTATATTAGTGTCAAATTAACAGTTTTTGAGCTTCAGCCCTTTTCCTGAAAGTTCACCAATGAACCCCTTAAAGACGGAACCACGCTCACTCTGTGCTGATAACATCAAAGACCCCTGTCATTGTTCGTGTAAGCACAGTTACTGGTAGATCTGTCATTCTCATTTTTAGGTGGCCAAAAGAACACGTACTCAAATTCTGAGTTCTTGAAAACTAGTTGGCAAGGTCTAAACGGTTAGCTAAAATAATGTGTAAATGGTAGAAATAGATACCTAAAAGTAATGGACAAATGCTAGTCAGACAATAAAGGTTGTGAACCACTGGTGTACCATGTCCCCAAGCTTAACTTATCATTTAAGTACCATATAAGGTTTTTCCAGATGTTTCCAAGCGTAGAGGTCTGTATAAAATACTAACGAACAACTCAACATTAAAGTACTCATATCAGTGTTGACCTTAAAGTTCTCATATTGGCTTTTCTAACACTCGTGCCTGCCGGTTTCTTGTGCGTGTGTGTTTACAGTGTGTCAACGCCTGGTGCGTTTGAATTGGCAAAGAGCTTGCTCTTAATGGAAATCTCACCATGTGACAAACCTTTCAGCTGCTCATGAAGTGACACGTTACAGGGCAAAGAAGGAGAGATGAACTGATCATAAAAATGCACAAACACACACACAGGCATCACTTCATAACAGGTTCTGGTACAGTGGTAATGACTGCTAATGTCTTTCTGTCAAGTAGGAGCTAAGCCTGTGAAAGCAACATGAAAGGCGACTGCTCTGGGTCTTTCTACAGTCCTGCTGCAGGCTGATGCCAGGACGGAGCCACAGGCCGAGCAAGGCTGGCAGAGTAACATTAGTCTGGTGGTGCCCTGCACGGGTCTGCAGACTGTCCATCTGACTTCACCTCTGTTCTATACCAAACCATTATATGAAAAGCAACAACTCTCCAGCCTATCACAGTCTTGTGTGGTTTTACTTGTTTTATATTTTCAGTATATTCAAAATGAGATATTCACCATATGGAAAAAGGCTAAATGGTTGGTGATATGAAAATAAAATAAGATACAAAGTTATAAGTTCTTGGTGGGCATAAGCATAACACTTTAGAGTGGAACCAATATATTTAGGACAAATTGTTATGATGAACTTTCGCAGATGAAACATTTGAAAGATTTATCTAATAGAAAAAGATATCTTGAAACAGGTGAATTTGTAGTTGAAGCGGCAGTCGAAATAGAAATACCGAAGTAGTTGAAACAGCATTGTGGAAACGAGTTGTAGTTTCGCCTGAGTGTATGCGCTGAATGAAGTTCAATCAATTGAAGTGAAAGTGCTGAAAGGAGTTGAGTCATTTAAAGTTCAGGCACTGAAAGGACGTGAAATGTCAACGTTAAAGTGCACGTGAAAAATTGGAAGTGTGGGTTGAAGTTCCAGTTCTGGAGTATGAACCGAAAGATGACCTCAGCTGAAGAGTCGACTGCGAAGCGTAAGAACTGAATGCGGCTGTTGTAAATGGTGTGTGATCAGTCAACAGACAGCATGAACGGTCCTGAAAGGGACATTGGAGAAATGTGACTTGAAAGCAGTAAGGAATTGTCATTTGAAGAGTAAGAGATTAAAGACGTTGGAGAGTCAAAGAAATGACCTTGAAGTGTCAGTTTAAAGTTTTATTAGTTGTAAGTGGTGAAGACAGTTAGCGTGTTTGCACTCTGAACAGCTGAAATCTCATTTAAAGTCTAAGATCTTAAAGTTGCTGAACTGTCAGCAAACGAACCAAGTGTCAGTGAAAGTGTTATTGATGAATGCACCTTTAAGTTAATGACACTACGCATGAAACAGCTGAACTAATATGAAGAGGTATGTATGAGGAGGTTGAAGATATGCTGAAAAGGTCCAAAGATGTACAGATTATTTAAAGTTTTAACATTCCACTACATTTATTTAAATGGACACTTGTTTTTTTATTTCTGCTGCTTTGCCCAGCTGACCACATACTTATTTCAGAATATATCCTAAATAGTAATTATGTCCATTAATGATATTTCAGATTAGGTAAATGTATTTCCCCCATTTTCTGTTACAACCTTCCCAAGGTCCTTTTGTATATACCAGTCCCCAGGTTATAACAGAATAAGCTTTTTTATTATGATTTCTACTCATAATTAATAGAATAAAAAAGTAAAAAATAGGTCTTCTTTATCCTATATTTTATTATTTAACTTTCGTCAGTCCCAATACTTGTGTGGCATCGCTCTCAAACTCACCCCAAACCATCACAAACACACACAAAGTGTCAGCCTTGTTTTAACTACTTGCTACTGTTTTCCTGCTGTGCTCAGCGTCATTTAAAATAACTAATATATCCTATAAAACCCAGCAGCAGTAGGCTGCTCAGGTTTACACAAATAATTATCTGCAGGCAGACACAATTATACGCTTAGAAAATATGATCTGCCACAGTGAATGATAGAAACCAAAGGTTATTACCTCATATTGTGGAATTTCTCTTAAGCGCTCTGTGGTAAACAACTAATGGGACCTACTTTTTGTTTTGGGAAACAAAACAAGCGATGATCTATGGCTTTTAAAAGGGGATTAGCAACATTATATGCAACATGTCTTTCTAGGACCTCGTCCTCCAACCTCTCCTTTGATTTCCCCTCTTTTACCCCAACCACATGCCCTTAAAACATGTAAACACTCGTGTGTTTCTGGAACAAAACCAGTAGGGTGATTGTGGATTTTTAACAGGGCTCTGTGCTGTGTACTTCCAGGGCCTGCAGTCCCTGCTGACAGCTTTACAGGCAGCTGATTGGAGAAGCCATGCCTGTACAACAAGGGAGGCCTGCACCCACAGCGGCTGCCATGAAGGCTCACACAACTACCGCACATTAGTATCGTAACAGGAATTTTCCCGGGACAGTAAACAGCTAGACGGAATGATCTTAACGCTGCAATATGACGTGCAAATGTTGTCAAGTGGCCATGGCTAGTCCAGACGTATCTGTAATATGGACAGGACAGTGAAATGCAAATAGACATTTAAAGGCAGCAAAGAATACAGCTAAAAGGTTTGAACAATTCAGAACTGGATATGAATATATTGAAACGAAGTTATGATGCCATATATACATGCATTGCTGTGCTGGTAAATATTCATTGTAGCTGTAGATTTTTTTGTAACTTCTAATAGAAAGTGATGCAACAGAAACTCAATTATCTTTATCTTATAAACCCCAGAAACAAATTGTTCTGTTTCCAGTTAGACCAATGAAAGAAATATGACAGATTGCATTGAGGTACAGATGCAGGCTAAACAGTAGCTAGTTTGGGGGCGACACCAGAACTCGACTCTCTTTATGTAGCGAAAAATGGGAGGAACAGATGCAGTCATCCACTGATTATCCATTAAGCTTCGCAAAGACATAGAAAAGCTGGTTGGGTTTGTCCAGGGTCTGGCTCGAACACAAACAAGAGTGTTAAAGTGATGCTACAACTCCATACAGGACACACACACACACCCACACACACACAACTACCCTCAGACAAACATAGAAGCACACATTTTGGAAAAATACCCGTGACATCACCGTCACTTTACCTACCATTGACACGCTCCTGTGTACTGTATGCACAGACGACTGCTGCGTGCCACCAGAACATGAACACACACTTTTACGTACCACACCCCTACACGTGTCCTCATGCACACACACACAGAGTCACTCCACCCCGTACACACCCATGCCACCACCTATATACCCACCCAACACCACAAACATAGTCACCATGTCTTTTCTAGAAGTCTACCCATCCTTTCATACAACACACCTCTCAACCTGCCCAACAAACACATAGCAACCCAAACACAAGTGTATGTGTGTGTATACGTATGTGTGTCTGTGTAGTGGAAACTTTCATTGGTCCAGAGGTGTCACCTTCCAGACTGACGCATTTACCGGAGGTTTCCTACTTGTTGCCGGCCTTTCCCCTCCTCTCTCTTTTAAACACTTTCTCTTTCATTCTTCCTTTCTGTTACTCACACGTCTTTCTCGCAGTACTCTTTTCATTTTGTTTCTTTGGATATTGATTCACAAGACGCGTCCAACCGAATGTCATAAACATTCTACCAGAAAAAGCCAAGTTATTGGTTCGCTGAAATAATTACGAATAAGTTGTTTTGCTGCCGTTACTCCGTACTGCTGAGAGGGCTGAGGAATGTTACTTTATAATTGATACGTGTGGCCTGTGTTACAGCTCAGGACATTAGTACATTCACAGGAAATATTAAAAAACAACATTTCCACCTTTTCTCTGTTTGCAACCAAAGCTGACGTGATGGGTGTGGTTAAAAGCTTTAATGGTAGGAGGTGGCTAGACTGCATGACAATGGGCATTATGTCCACAGTGGTCAAACCACAGAAACTAAAATCTAAAAGAATAGCCCATTCAGTTTGACTGACAGGTGACCTCTGGGATATTAAGTGCTGAACCATCATAGCGCTTAGCATCAAATAGTAAGTTTCCTGATGATAGACCCAAATTGGCCTGGGTGCTGTAGGAATCAAACTTTGTCTGACCTTACATGTTGTGTATGAAAAGCTAATTCACATAAATCCCTGCTGTCTGTCTGACTTTCTGCCTCTCGTCCCGTCAGTGCCAGTCACCCCCCCCCCCAACTCTCTCTCCCTTTCTACCTGGACCGGTTTTATTGGCGTCCCGGTTTTGGCCCAACTGCTGTGCCGTTTTTTAAAGCGCGGTCAGCAGAGTTCACAACAAAGTGGGAACATGTGTACAGACAAACACTCCCCGTGCTCGCTGCTACTGTTGCTACAAACTCACACCGTCTAATTAAATTCAAAATGTCACGCCCGATCACTGTCAAAGACGTTTACTGTGCAGTAAATGTTTGACGCTTTCGAAATATCAGAGAGAAATGTGTTTTGCCTTAACTGGTTTTTCGCCGACAACAAAATGACGTGTTGAAGGAAACCCCTCTGTGTGTCTTTATTGCTTTAACATTTCTGCCCCCCGTTTCGCTTTCATTTTTTCTCTTAAGTTTTTGCTCTCTGCCTGATTATTGTCTCTGCTCTGTCCTCTCATCCACGTCTTCTTCTTAACTCTGCTCTTCCTCTGTTTTTGAAAATGTCGCCACTTTGTCTCTGTTCATTCCACTTCCCTCATTCCTCTTCTCCATGTCCTCCTTCTCTCTCCCCCCCTCTTGTTTGATGTCATTTTCTTCATGCCTACCCAATCAGTCCCAGGTCTGGTTTATTGCTGAAATCAGCCCTGTGATTTAGAGTGACACTGTTAATCAGGGTTCAGCTAAAGTTGGATGTGGCCGGATTCAGAGTGTGTATTTTACTGTATTTGAATGTGGGGGGTGTCTCTGTGTGTGTACTCAACAAGGAAGATAACTATTTTGTCCACTGGCCCACATGGGCTGGTGCCACTGTCACTCTTTTATCAGCCAACTAGATGTTTATTGTGAAATACCTCCAATGACGGTTGGTTTCCTGCCAAAGTGACTAGTGACAAAATGCTTGTGCATCTGGTAGTAATTTCCCGCTGTGATGTCTTCATGCATGAGTGTGTGAGGCTATTAGTATGCACTCTGAGTGTTGCCCACACTGATCAGCCATAACTGTACGACCACTGGCAGGTGAAGTGAAGAACACTGATTATCTGGTTACAATGGCACCTGTCAGTGGGGGGGATGTATTAGGCAGCAAGTGAACATTTTGTCCTCCAAGTTGATGTGTTGAAGCAGGAAAAATGGGCAAGCGTAAGGATGTGAGAGACTTTGACAAGGGCCAAACTGTGCTGGCTAGAAGACTGGGTCAGAGCATCTCCAGAACTGTAGCTCTTGTGGGGGGTTCCCGGTCTGCAGTGGTCAGGACCTACCAAAAGTGGTCCAAGGAAGGAAAACCGCTGAACAAGGCTCACTTGATTCATTGATGAGCGTGTGGAGCGAAGGCTGGCCCATGTGGTCCGATCCAACAGAAGAGCTTCTGTAGCTCAAACTGCTGAAACAGTGAATGCTGGTTCCGATAGAAAGGTGTCAGAACACACAGAGCATCACAGTTTGTTGCCTATGGTCCAGTCTATGCTGTCTGAATGTTATGGCTGATGTGTTTTTTATATGTTTTGAAGCCAGAATTTTGAGCTGAACTATACTGAGCTGTTTATTATGAAATATGTAATGATTTTCAGAGGACTATAAGCCACTAAAACAGCACTGAAACTCTAATGAAACTGAACTGAAACTAATGACATTCAGACAGACAGCTGGTGGAGTGTAATTGATGACAAATCTGACTTCAAAGAAGAATGTACACTTTTTGGTTCTATTGAACAAACAAACAGAAACTGTTAACATGAAATTCCCACTGCTACATATTAATAAACGCACAACAATCACCCACCATCCCTTCTTGCTCTGGTTCAGCAGTGGGAAAAAGGTAAGCCTTATTATAGCTTTCCACAGCAAGTCAGACAGAAGCCTAAAACTCCCCCAGCCTTAAAAGAATCAGCCATGGACTGAGCACTGTCTTGCAAAAATAAAAACACAAAAAAAGAAGCGGTTTGGCCTTTACCCAGCTAGACCCCGGGGCCGAGCTATAAGACACAAGTGCTGTAAATGTTCAGCACCTGATCATTTGTGTGTTTTGGACTTCCACATCCCTCCCCATTGTTATGGCAGGAGGACGGAGGGAGGGATGGAGGGATGGAGGGATGGAGGGATGGAGGGACGGAGAGGGGGGAAAAGCCCACCAGAGTCGTCGCTCGTAACCCCAGGGCAGGCGGATGCGTGACGTGATTGACAAGGCTGATTCTCCCCCAGAATATTGCTGCGGATTTTTCAAAACCCTGGTCACAAGTTGACATTTATTTAGACAAGGCTCCTTCTAAGCTGCCAAGAAGCCGCAGAAACCAAAAGATGTCGGACAGAGACAAGTATTAAATGCTGTGTGTGTACGTGTGTGTGTTTGTTCTGATATCAAATATTTAAAGCCACTTGTTCTAAACTAACCTGCATACCTGTCTAGCTACATAACACCTTCTCGAGGTAATTTAAGGGATGGTATGAAAATGATGGAGAGAGGGGAGGTGGGTCAGAAAAGGGAGAGTGTTACCTTTGACCTGATGCAGCATGGGAGGGCCATTTCACTTTTTCTCATTCCACAGTTTGGTCTTTTAATTTTTAGAATAAAAATAAAATCTAATGTTATATCAAAAAGATGGATTTTGTGCGCATCCCCTACATACATCCTTCTTCCTTGTCATAACCTGTTGCCTACATTATCCACAATGCAACTTGATCACATGCAATTCGGTCGGAGATTCGGGTACGTTATGTTAGTAGCAGCTAACGTAGCTTTGAGCCACTAGCCTCAAGCAGGGATACGGAGTCTCAAATTATTTCTGCTCTTTTAGTAAATAATGTGAGTTGTACCAATTCAATAGTGTCATTATTGTTGAGATATTGAGGGGAGGTTTGTGATATTTTTCAAATCCAAAGTAGGCGAAATATTAATAATGTTAATATTGAGGGTCTTACTTTTTAAAAACGTTTTTTGTACAGTCCCTAAAAAGAGATGAGAGAAAATGAGATCAAGAGATGGCCAGGAGCGATTGGGACACAGTGAACATCAACTTATGCTTCTGGTTTCGGTCTGGATGTAACGATGTGTTTGTGTATGCCTTGGACACAGATGAAAAGTAAACTAAGGTGGAATAAGCTAGCTGCAAGAGAGTCTTAAAGTCTTTGGTAGAAAGCCAGGGTCTTGTTTCAAAGTGCAAAATCTGCAATAAGCCCCTGCAGACGCAGACTAAACACAGCATCGGCCCTATTGTTGTTCTGCACTGTTACAGCCCTCCCTGGAGATTTAGCAGGAGTTATAACCCTCCGCTGCTGTGACACGCAGCCAATAGCCACGCTGCTTACTGATGTCCGGGCCACCGAGGTCACATCACAGCCTCGCATTTATACAGCAATAGACAGGAAAATTATGGGATTTGGGATTGGGTTTTTTTTTTGACAGTTTTCAGGTATGCCGATGAATCAAATCCTGACTAGTTTCAATTGCCGTCCCAAGCAGGAATATGGCACCGTTTCCTTTTTATGGCAGATCTACAGTTAGTGATAATCGATTCAGCATGTTCACCATTTCTAACCATTGTATTTTACGACTGGGACAAAATGTTTCACATGCAAATTTTTTTTTTCCAGTTAATACATGACTAGTCACTCCATCTTCAATTTTTTTTCCCCCATCAGTTTCCGTCACGTGCCGTTCTGTGGTTTGAAGACCTTGTATACACAGAGTAGCCGTTACGGGAAGGAAAAGGAGAGAGCTTACTGGAAGAGGAGGCTCATTACTGAAGGCACAGAGTTGGATCAGTGGATAGGTTGAAGGTCAAACAAATCCTACGCATTTGTTCCGTCCATTACGGTGGACGTATGGGATGGTTGCACACGCATTTAGGCTTGTATGCATTTTGTGTGTGTGTGGCGGCATGTCGGCTCCAACTGTGTCTGGGTTCCATCACCATCTTCGACTGGCGTCTCTGAATCATGTAATCTACCAGGTTAACGAAGTGATTACGTATCATTACGCAGAGGTCCGGTTTCAGTGGCACCATTCAATCCCACATCCAATCTGGGTGTTTACAACGTGACATCACTGACTACTTCCACATCTTCTTTTTACTAAGAGCCCAAAGTAAGATTAACTTGTACCTGCAGAGGCAGATCGTGAGCATGGTATAGCTACAATGTTGGAGTGACTAGTAAGAGATGGAGAGGTTTGAGTTAAAAGGTTACCGTGTCACGCAATGGGGGTGGGGGGTCATTAGTACAGTGTGCACATGCCTGTACCGTCTGCCCTTGTGTGACAAATCAGTCTATAAAAGCTCTATATTTACAGTGAACTTGAGTTGACATGGAGGTAATAACCAGGTTAATTTGCCTTCTTTCCCCCCAATCATCATCATCCACGGAAGCCAAGGGGGCTATGTTTACACTACAGACCTTAAAGCTGCACTAATCAATATTTTTAGACTAGCAACAGGTCAAATGACTATGTGTAAGAGGAAAGGGCTCAGTAGCAAACCCACTGAGAATATTCCCCCATCTCTGCAATCCCTCGTAAGTCTACAGCACATTTTAGCATATTTTAGTTGATTGTTTTGCTAACGCTGTTCCATGCCTGCTGAATGAGTAATTAGGCAATTGGTTTGCTAACGCGTTCACCTAGTGGCCAACAAAATGAATGCTGCTTTAAATCTTACCTAGAGTATGTGACTTTTACTGGCCACTGTGGCCATTAAGGGATAATGGTAAATGCTAAAACATTATGTATTAGTAGTGCAGGTAGAGAATACGGGTACGCTTTGGTATGCTATAATAAGTCAGGTCTTAATTTAACTGAAATATCTCCACAAATGTCAGACCCATTGTCTGTTTGTCTGCCCATTATTGTGTGGTATTGCAAATGTATTTCAAATTATGACAATTTTGAAAAACAGGTTAATGTTTAAAATGTTCTCGTCACAACAACGTTAAACAAATACCACTTCGGGATCCAGTTTTGTACCACAAACCTGTGCAGTAAGAAATTTGTCACTGCAGGTTAGAAATAAAATGTTTTGACTGTCCAGAGTAATGAAATATGATGTGTTACGGCACAAACAAACACAGAATTGAGACATTTTCAGCTGCAGTGTGAACACAGCCCTTATTGGAAACAGTGGTTGCCTGCTCAGGTTTCTGTCTACACAGCGGGTGGTCGTTACAATACAGTGCTTTATCCTGCCAGATTATGTTCCATATGTGCGTGTGCAGTCCAGTGAACAAATTTACACTCAGTATAAGGCACAAATACGCACTATATCCCCCTGCTTTAGTCACCTTGTGAGTGAGTTATCTCGCAAAAAAAAAAAAATCAATGGGGAAATCTTGACATGTGCGGGAAAACGAACACCAGCTCCCAGCAGGCTGTACGGATGAGAGGGAGAGGGAGGCTGGGTTTATAATGAGAGATGGTGGTCGGACGAGACCAGGCATTGCTTGACCCATGGGTTTAGAGAGAGCCTGTGATTTTATTGCACAATGCAAAAACTGTACAAATAATGAGGAATCTTCGAATAATCCAGCATTTTGGAAGAACCTGAAACGCCCAGAGGAATGCAGCAATGCAGAATATTGCTTCTACAATTACACATACTGTTTTTCAAAATTGTATGTGAAAGAGAAAATACGGATGCTCAGTCTTCTGCAATAAGATTCCTATTTCGCATTTGCCGTGATATATATACTTGTGAATGTTACTTCCACTTTTTTCCCAACCCCTCAAGACCAGGATTTCCACCACATATATAACATTGTTCACTGACAGGAAGTTTTAGCCTCAGTCTCCACTGGCCACTTCTTTCTTTTGGCTTTAAATAAGTGTGTTCAAGGCACAGGATGTGCTGCTGTTGCCAAGCAACTGTTGAAAACCTACTTAAAGTGCTTTTTCTGTGTTAAACATTAAGTATTTTTAACTTCTAGCACTTGGCAGGAAACAATTCTAACAGAACTCTATTTCCATTAAAAATAATGAGGCAAAATGAGGCCAGGGCTGCAAAAACAAGGACAGGAATCATTGTAAGAGGTTCAATATATTTCAGAATTAGTAGTGACTTCCCAGATACAACAAATATAGCACAGGTTAAAGGATAAACTCCAGTGGGAGATTGGTTAGTACGTGATTTGAAGAGAAAAGATTTGGGGCCATTTCCAACTTTCATCATACTCTAGGTGGCGAAAATACACCCAGTGTATTTATTCATAGGACAGTATAAACATATTTCTATGAGTAGAGCAGTAGTCACATTAGCTTTTATACAAATTTAGCAGGTTATGTTTGCACCCCTGAAACTTAGCTTAGCTGATTTCAACTGCTTTTAGCTCTAAGGCCACGTTCAGACCGTTCACGTTCATACTCTAACCCTGCATGAAACCGTGGCTGCAAAACATCTGACAAGATGCTCCGGTGGCCAATCACATTCCTGCAAACACACATTCCTGGGTGTGTTTCTATACACTGTATTTCTACCATTTACCTCGCAACTGTCTCCATGAAAGAAGAAAAATCCTGTGTCAGAGTTAAAACAAGACTATTGCGGTCTTGTTTTAACGCAGGGCTGTTTTGTTTTACAGTTCAACTCCTTTCAGTTCTTCAACAAAACTTCAACTGCTATCTAATTATAAATATACTATATGGCATAGTAATCATGTTAAAAATAGGGATCTTTTATCAGCGTTACATTTTTGACTTCTGCTCAAAATAAAAAATAAATTGCTTTTTGCCGAATGTTCAGTGATCCCATTTATTGGTCTCCACCTGAAACTTACACCACCATCAGCCTCTTAGCAAAAATCAACTACTGCTTGAGTCATTGGAACAAGAGATTAAAAGAATAAATCAGACATTCACACTGGTAGTCATTGTAGAAAAAACCCTTCATGTATTAGTGTCAGTACACAGGCACAAGAGACAAAAAAGGTTCTTATACGTGCAGCAATAAAAATCCCAAAATAGCAGCAAGCTTTTTGATACGTCAGCTGGATATAAATGAAATCACAAGACCTTGGAAAGCTGCAAATCTTTAAGAACAGAATACAAGTTTTTCATGTTGACTTCTGGATTATCCTCTTGAGGAATATCAGGGCTTTGCACGAGGCAGAATATGCTAAATGTTTCATCTTGAATAAAGGCATCTATATAGCAGGTTCTGAAATATAACAAACAGAAAAATACAGATAATTGAAAACGTATCCTCTGTGGCAGAGCTGACTATGCTTCTGTACCATTTCAGATGTCAGATTTATGAAATGAAGTGAGCTTCATCACCTCATGGTACTGCATTTATTAAAGTCCTCTTGAAACATAAGCTACCATAGTGGGTGAGCAAGCGATTAAAAGAATAAATCAAGAGATGTGCTGTGTATTGGTAAGTAGGATGGCATTTATGAGAGAAAGAGGATGGAATGAACAAAGGAGGAAGCAGGAGAAAACTTGATCGAGGATATGTAGCAGACTGAGAAGAGAAAAACAAGGAAAGTACTGCTCTCTTTTGTTGTCCGACTGAAGTCTTAGATTAATAAGTATTATAGTTTCAGCTGTGATGTGACCTTGTCCTAGCAGTACCTCCGGCTTGGTCGTGTGTTACAGAGAACTCAACTGGCAGAAGATTCTTGCTGTGAGGTGACAGAACTAATCACTTAGCACTTTAACCAGAGCTCAGAGCAGAGGAGAGAGAACATCTCACCAGTTTGTTGCTAATGTGTGCGATTTATTTACATGAGAGTGCAATTAAGGACCCAACTGTGGTTGTCGGCTTAAAGAGGCGCAACGGCACGTTCTGACTCCGATCTTTCAATGCTGGACTTTTTTTTATATTTAGAGTGTAGAGCTGACACCCCGACGTTTGGCTACTGAGCTATGTGCCTGTGTGTGTGTGTGTCCTCTCGATAATCACACATTACAGAGGTGCCAAGCAATAACTGCTTACTTTGTATAACATTTCTACAGCAAACTTGTCACAGAGATGATAAATGCATCTTATGATGTCTTTAGCGTTTTATCTGTGCAGCATTTTTTGTGTGTTGGTTTTCAGTAGCTGTACATCAACAGTTTGTGGGGTGCATGCATGTGTATGCTTAATAATGTGTGCGTGTGTGTGTGTGTGTGTGTGTGTGATGTGGACTTGAGTGGATCAGTTACACAGTCAGCTGGATTTGCTATTAGACAGCATGTAAAATCTGACCCCATCGTATCCGAGCTGTTTTCTAAAAGCCTCAGAGATCCACTTCCATCTGTGAGAGGTGTGTGTGTGTGTGTGTGTGTGACTGCTCAAAAAGGGGGCTACAAAAATGTAAATATTTAGAATATATAGAACAGAAATTTAGAATTTACACGTTTGCAGACAAGGATCGCATCTGAATTTGATTGAGATAAAAAACAAAATCTTAACCGACACAAGTTTCTAAAAACTTTGGAAAACTGAGTTGGCTACCATTGGCCAATCAGATATGCTGAATTGAGGTTAACTGCGTCTTGGAAGTCTGAAATATTATCAGAGCAGTTGCACACACAGTATTTGCTGGGGGAGCATCATCCAGATATGATCTATTGCTTCGCCAGGATGAATCAGGCGGCGATCGGACTAACCTCTGCACATACCTGGCTTTGATCCCCGCTTGTGGAGGAGACGCAGAGGTGCAGCTCTGGGATCCGACTGCATAAATCATCAGTTATTTACTACCTGATCAGACCTTTCCCGACCATAAAGCACAGAGCGAAAAGTTCATGAAGTCATCAAATGTGGGGATTTTTTAGTTTTTTTTTTGGGAGGAATCCAAGTATGAGAGCCTGGCAACTACAAGTGCTTCAAGATTCACTTGTGCTCTTTGGTCCAGTTTGTTTCCCCAGATGACAAATACATTTTTAAAGATTCATGACCTGTCTTGTGCTAAGGGATGACACATGCATTATTAACTACTTCTACCCTGCTACCGTTGTCCTTATTTTCTAGGTCTGACTTTTCTTTTCCTCATTTTCATTGTATTCAAATCAGTATTTTCATCATGGGTGTTTGTTTTGACAGAATGAGAACCATCTTGGAATAATGCTTGAACGCTCCCAAGTCGGAATAATATTGCTTGAATGCATATGAAAGGAGAGGATGTGCTCCAGTCAGTAGTACACCATGGTAGTCGACAGCGTGTCGGCCCTCGATTGTCAGTCGACCGTTGCCATGGGAAACTTCGACCCTGAGGCTTTGACACTTTCTACAGTGTTCAAAATCTGCTTTTGGACTCTTCTGGAAGTAACAATCATTGTATATTTGATTGCACAAAGAGGGAAATTCATTTTAGCGTATCTATAAAATAAAGGAGAAAATACTAGAAGTGGGTGTAGTGGGACCTTTGTTCCATTACCTCCTCTCTGCAGCTTTGCTGGTAAAATAATGTCAAACACACGTCAAAACGTAAAAATGAACTTTTCTGAACACTGTGACAAGCAGAATTCCCTCATTTAACTGTCACACACACACACACACACACTTGAAGAAATCTAGGGGGGGATTTGAGCCTGACCACAGAAAAACACCAGCAACGTTGACGTGACAGATCGAAGCTAACTGATGTTGTCACTGGCCTCTACCGCCCAGACAAAGTGGTGTGTGTGACTGTGATTGTATTTGTATTCGTGTGTGTGTGTGTGTGTGTGTGAGCAGTAAGGCCCATTAGTGTGCAGTAATGGGAGGGGATATTGGTGGTGTATAGGTGTAATTACCTCAAGCTAACATGGAGCTCAGGCCGCGTGGCGCCTCCAACACAAATATGAACTGGAGAACATAGATACCACTTTGTCCTCCTTCACCGCATGACCTGGGGGAGAAAGTTCAACAGGGCCTGTAGTTCTGCGAGTGTGTGATTGTGTGTGTGTGGGGGTAGGAGAAGAGAGCCCTGGGAAATAAAGTTCCCAAAGAAAAAGCTAGAAAAGAAGGGCAAAGAAAAGGAAATAAAGTGTAGGTGTGTTGGACTATGTCTGCGTTTGACTGTTATCTGCTGGTTCTGTTTGGACTGACTTCTCTCCAGTTGTTCTCCTCCTCCATGATAATACGCAGAGCTTCTTCCATCGATCCACTTCTCTGGCGCTCTGCATACACACCCCCACCACCTCCAATCTTTTCCTTCCCTTCTACAATCCATCAATCTATCTCCACCTCCTCCCTGACACAGAGGTTGGACATCTCACCATTATATTTGCTTTATGAGAACATCTGTTTAGCTTACTGGCTCAACCCTTGGCCTTGAAAAGCCTCCAATAAAGCGTTAACTCAGCCTCCATGTGGAGCACCACCACTCTGCTGACTGGGGTATAATGCAGGCAGCAAGTGACCACAGCTTGGTGACTGTTAAACCCTGCAGTATGAAGCTGTTGAAACTGACAACTAATGCCTAAGGCCTTTCGAGTGATATAACATAGTCGAATACTGCGGCTGCCTAGACCAGACGAGAGGGGCAGTGGCGTTCAGTCCTGCCACCGTGCTTTTCTTTTATACTTCCACTGTCAGACACCAAAATTAGAAAGAAAGAAGTTGGTGCATTAACAGAAGTGTGACTGCACCATCATATTGTACGTGCTTTGGAGCTGAACTCCATTATTTAAAAGCAACAGCACTTTAACACACTTGCTGCTTTGACTTTCAATGTGCTAGTCACACCTGTATTCACAGCACATTTTTCATAGGTAGCAATATATTAAACCATTATTTATGCACAGTCAATCTTCCAATGGACGTTAATAATGCCATCAGGTATGCTTGCAAGACACATGAGATGCAAAGTGTGTAGTCATGATGGAGTCCTCACTGAATGACACGCTAGAAGTTTCCTATGTTTGGCCCTGAGATAGTGTTAGATTGTGGTGAAGCCAACTTGTTACAGTAAGGTTTCTGGTTCCTGGAACAGCTGAGTGAATTTTAACAAGGAAAGTTGATGAGCAATGCTCGTACCTCGATCGACTGGAGGTGATTTTGTGAGTTTTTGTGTTTGCATTGACGCATGTATTTGCCCTGGCCTTGTTACCAGGTGTGAACTTGTGTAGCTGTAAATCAGGGCGATGCTGAGAACGAACATGTGTCTGTGTTCTCTTGAGAAATTAAGGTTAAAAAAAAAACTAACA
>JAVQJF010048448.1:0-31723 GCA_036023855.1 Gadopsis marmoratus
ACACACACACACACACACACACACACACACACACACACACACACACACACACAATCCCATAAAAGCCCACACAGAGAATATCAAATGGTTTTCTCCTTCCGATTATTGCAGTGCCATAGTGTAGAGCCTTCTGCGTTTGTGGCTATTTGTGTGCATGTGTTTCAGTGTGTAGGTTTGGGTCGTGTGGTGCCTCTGCAGCTGAGTCAGACAGCTACTTTACTGTAGAGGAAGGAAGGAGAGGGAGCGAGCAGAAAGTGGGTCAGACATCTGAGAGTGAGGCTTTCCTTTTTCTGCAATGGGTGTCAAGACATTATCCGATTGCACCTCTTTTTCTTCTTTTCTTTTTTCTTCTCTCTCCACTTTCCCCGGCCAAGGAAAAGTGCAAAGAGAGGAGAGAGTTATTATGCTTGGCATGTCTGCAGAGGACGGGCTTTAATTTGGACACAACCCAGCTGATCAATCTCCATATTGGCTCAGTTACAACACTGTGTGTGTGTGTGTGTGTGTGTGTGTGTGTGTCCACATGTAGCAGCTAAGCTTTTAAAGTATGCAAACCAGCAGATTGCTCTAAAAGTAAAGCACAGTGGATTAATCCCGCGTGGAAATGACTTATTCCACACACAGAGCTGTGGAGGAACAATGAATTGGCTTAGAGCTGGAATCAGCATTAATGGGATACATGCTGTACCCATTTACAACCAAGTCAAACTAAAGGAGATTAAGTGCATTTTATGTGAGGCAGTCTGGACGGAAGCATCGTCTGAACGCCTGAAATGGAAATGTGGAGTCCTATAGGAGGCCCAGCTGACATGACCTACGTTAATGCATCATGGTAGGATATGGAGTGATTTGGAAAGGAGCCCTCTCTCACACACAGATGAACACACATATCTTCCGATTTACACTTAAGTAACTCAGGCTGATTTGCATAATATGCAAACAGATGAATGTGATTCAGCGGGTGGTTTGGCAAAGTGTCAGCGAGTCTGCAACGTTTCCTGTTCGAGGCCTTTCTCTGGCATCAAGAGCACTTAGTCCTTCCTAACCACTTCTAGTAGAAAGTTCTAGTTGAAGTTGTATGACAGAAGCTCTCAGAAACAGATTGCAGCCAGGGTCCTCGCCGAGTTCATTCAGCAGTGAACCCCCGCCCGCCATCCCCAGCATTTCTGCTTTAGAGACATGCCTACAATGATTGTTCAGTGATCTAAATATTTTCTATTGGCCGATGGATGAATCGACTAATTGTGGCAGCTCACAACAAAGACACTAACCAAAGCGTTGCTTTTTCCTCAGTATGTGGTCCTGTTTCATTTCAACACGGAGAGGCCGTGATGTTGTTCATAATATGAAGCTTTTGACAAACGGCTCTGTCCCATACGTCAGATTTGTCTCAAAAGATTAACAATGGCTGCGGTCTAGTTTTGGGGAGATGTCATTTTACAAGAGAGACATTTTTTGAGATTGAGATTAAGCATCACAGTCGGCCTACAGAATGTTGGTCCGTGGGACCGGCTTGCCAGTTTGTTAGACGTGCTCTGGAAAATAAAGGGACAACACTGCATTAAGTACGAAACAGCTTTACATGAGAGCATAGAAAGTGAAGTTCTTATTCTTGATGCATGTATTGTAATGACTATGCAGCGCAGGGGGAGCGGGCTTGTACGAATACCAAACTGGTGTGACGGTATGACAGCCTTCCTGTTTTACAAAGCATTGTCGACTTTAAATGAAAAGCAGCTTTAACTTTAGCAGCCTTTAGTCTAGTGGTCTTTCTAACTCAATTTGAGCATTTCAAAGAGAATCAGCATCGACCGTGCGTTCGGCTGTTAGTCCTAATCCTCGAGTCTTTTCTCTTGTAAAAATGAAACACATGGCTACTTCCAATAGAGCGTAAATCTCGCTGTTTCTGTAGCGTGAGCTTGTCCAAGAGTGCAGCTAGTAAAAGGCATTCCTTTATTCTGTTTTTCACTGTTCTGTCCTACAAGTGGTTAAGAGAGATTTTCTCTTGACTGTTGGGTTTTTAAGACTGTCTTCGGGGCTCGCCTTCTTGTAACATGCCATTCGCTGACAATGTTAATGGTTTGCTGTCCCCTGTTCTGCAGTAAATGTTTTACACTCAAGAGAAAAAGACATTATTAGCGCCGGGTCTCCTGAGAGATGGTATACACACAACCTATAATACAAAACTCTCTTTAACAGAATAGGCACTTTTTTCACAATATGCTAACTTGCTTTCTTTGTGAGAGTGAGATTGCTAACAATAATCTATTTTTTGTGAAAAAACGGGGGCTGGAATGGCGATATGGTCGCGATATCTTAGCATAAAGACTAAGCGGTGAAAACAGTTAGCTTGGCTTCGTCCAAAGTAAATAAATATTAATGCCTGTATTAAAGCTCAGTAATGATAACAGTGTATCTCATTGGTTTGTCTCATGAGTACAGGCTGTAACTCATCCTCAAACCAAATGTTGTTTTTACATTTTGGACATTTTTGTTTTTACAGTTTGCGTCTGCCTGCTCAGGGAATGCAGATGGAACGTAGCCAGTAGCTATATCTGGTACAAAGAATCCCTTCTCTTTCTTTTTGTACATGGTCCTTGACAAATACAGTCAATCAAACAAGATGTCACAAATGTCTGCAGATTAGACATGCAAGCTACAATGTATTAATTGGGGAGCTTTAGCTTTTTTCTTTCCCCTTTAGACAGGCTAGCTGTTTCCACTTGATGCCAGTCTTTATGGTAAGCTAGGCTAGCTGCTGTATGTCCTAGCCCTGGCTCTGTACTTAACACACAGACATGAGGTTGATATCAATGTAATGATCTCGCGCCTGCAATCAAAGCAAATAAGCAAATATTGATTAATGCTGAGCTATTTCCAAGAAGAGTGTTGTATTAATGACTGTTTGTAGCCTTAATGTGGCTAGGCTAGCAAGTGCCTACCATCTGTAGTTTCAAGTGTCAAAGGTTTTATTTGTCACACAAGTTTACAGTGAAATGCTTTCCCTGGAAGGCTCTTAGCCTGCGCCACTACAAAATATAGAATATGAAAAAGTATGGATGAAAAACAGACATGTGTAACAGGCCTTTTTTAATACGTATATTCCTACAGTGCAATCAATTTTGGACAAAAATGTGTAAATGGGTCCAGATTGATGTATATATGTATTAAAAAGTAGTACTCTTTATAATGCCGTAAAATCCTTGCCATAGCGCCCACACATTAATCTGTTGTGACCATCTGCTGAACCCCGAAGTGATTGTGTTGCTGTCCACTGCAGCATGCCACAAGGCTATAGCTCATGTGGTAGCATGTTAGGTTGTAGACAAAGTAATTCAGTCTCTCTCCTCCGGCCCACCAGAGTGCAAAGTTGAGGAAGAGCAACATTTAATGGTTTAATGCTCCTCCTTCGATCTGACTAGCCATCTGTCCCTTTCTCTGTATTTTCTGTCCGCACTTACCTGTGTCAGGTTTGGTCAGTGGTCACACATCAGCATTTCCCAAAGAAATACGAATGAAAGTCGCTCATATTCGGTCACAATGTGATCTCTGTCAACAGTTTATATTATATTTGATCAAACAAATGACTGAAATAATGATGTTTACTTGTGGTGTTATTTTACTACTGCGTTAAAACACACAGACACCCCTATCAGTGTCACCACCACAGATATGGTTCAATATATGTACAATGTGACTATTAGATGTAGGTTGCAGAATAGGGCTGGATTTCATATGAGTTTTTTTTTTTTTTTTTACTACGAGTGCCGACACAAGTTCTTTTGTTATCGTACTTTGAGATATTTTGTTAAATGGAAAAAAGGGTTTTCTCAGGGTTATATAATCTTAAATGTTGTCTAAATGCAAGCAGCTAAGACTTGCAACATTTCGATTCCAGTCAGGATCTGTGTGATCAAAGAATAAGTAAAGAAGATTACAAATCTGGCCAGACACCCGATGGCGGCTTTTGGTGCTCGACAGGTTTTGATTCAGACGCATTTCTGTCTGTGCCACAAAAGTATCGAGGTCATGATACTCAGGCCTAGTGCTGAATAAGAGGCTTTTCAGATGTTGTTCATTTTGAAAACATGGTATATATGTCTTCTTTGCCTGAAAACCTTTCTTTATGTGCCATGTGATTATACACTGCCCGGCCCAAAAAAAAGTCACCACCTGGATTTAACTAAGCAAATGGGTAAGAAAGCCACACATTTTGTTCCTCCCCTGGCCTGAGGCCAAATGTATGCTCGTTGTCGTCCGCGGTCATAGCGCCACCTAGTGACAGGGAGAGGAGTTCGGTGTATGGGCTCTCAGCGCCCGAGGTCCGCCAAGCAGCGGACGCTGCACACATGCCCCGGCGTGCACAGGTCTGCAAGGGCCCGTTCAATGCTGCTCGCAGATTTAATTATTATTATTATAATTATTATTATTATAAGTACATGTAGAGGACTTTTCCCCAATATCCCTGTAACTTCCTGGGTACATTGTTTGTACCAACCTGGAACCCTACACAATGATGTTTAGTGGACGTTTGGAGGGGACCTTGAACGGACGTCCTGGGGACATTTATTTGTTTGCTGGGTGGGCTTCAGTGCTGTCGGGGTTAACCCTGCCTCCAAACATCTAGCCGTCTTGTCTGTCCCGCCTGTGCCGATGCATATATATGCTCCATAATACCCTGGCGGAAATAATTAATGTTGAAAAATTGCTATATAAGTGAAGTCCATAATAGAAGCATACTCTTCCAATGGATGCAATGATTCCATGTAGAGGGAGCTATCTGCAGTGTAGGTGAAACATGTCACCATCAAGCTTTTTCAACTTCCGTTGATGCAACTGTGTCTCTACGTGGCTCTTGGGCAAACCAGTCTTTGCTGGTTGACCGCACCAAATGTAAAAACTCTGGTATACTGTGAAATATAGCAGAGAGATTTATCTGGCGGTGAGAGGCTTAATCAGCATGGCGAGAACTCATCTGGCAACGGCCTGAATGTATCGGACCTTCATTTATATGTAAAAGTATCTGATAATCTTTACATCCATAACTTGATGATTAATCGACTAATCCAAAAAATGAAGCGAGTGAAAGCCGTTTTAGTTGCAGCCCTAATCTCAGTGCTCTTTATGTCTATCTCTGAATCACATTTGTTGATGCACAGGTTGTCATGGCGTCACTGGCGTGTTTATCTGACTGCACGCATGCGTTTATGTGTGTGAAAAGGCACAGGCGTGCAGCATTATTCAGTTTGCCAACCACTGTATTCGATCCACCACAAAGAGATCTTGGAATATCGTTTACTGCAATCGGACATGCGTCATACATCAAGGCCAGGGTTATTACGTTCACAGCCTTTAAAAACACAATGATTTATTTCAAGTCAAGTTGCTGCACAGGTCTGCCAAGCATGCATGCTCTTTCTCATCCACTGTACCTGACATTCACAACTGCATTTCCCATCGTCACCATGATGATATTTGTCGAGGCGTGACTGCTAATGATTTACTCTTCCTGCCAGGATTCTGACACCTCGAGTTGGTATAAGTGATAGAGTGTGGTTAATATCGCATGAAGCCTTTCTTTTATTGTAGTAGTACCTCAGGTGTAAATAAATAACAGGCCTTGTTGCGTGAAGAGTAAAGTAGCCAAAGAGATGATTAAGGACCTGAATACCACACAGAGCAGACCTTTTCATCGGTGCATTCCTGTACAGATAGATAGGGTACTCCTGGCCTTTTGAAGGTCTAGCAAGGTTCATATTATAAACTCCATTTGATTCCTCAGGCCAGCCTAAGCCCTAAGTTAGACACTTCATTTGGCTAAAGGATTAGAGTACTAAGCCTTTTAGTGGTAAGCTGGTCACATGAAAATCTAACATCGGTTTGCATAGACAAGAAAACCTTGCACCTCCTTCGGGGATTTTCCTCCCCTGAACTCCCATGTCATCCCTGACTTGGCAGTACGCGCATGCATCAGTGGCCATGCGAATTTCCTTGCGCAAAGCGGTGTAGTGTGTAGGATTTGTCTAACTCACGTCTCGCAGGATCACCCTGTAAGCCTTTTCACTCACTGGAGTGTTTGGCCCGGTGGATGTTTTTCTTTGGACGACAAAGATATGAAGGAGTCACAGATTGTTTGTTCTGATTACAGAGTTCCATGAGACGTTGGGATAAAGGCCGGGATCAAATGTAAAGAAACAACACTGAAGTGAAGACAATTGACCTTCAAGGTAAGAAATGTTTTCATGGCTTTATGCATGACCTCTGCTGTTGAGTCACCCAGTAGTCCTGTTTCTGTACATTCTTAATTAACTGTGAACCTACATCGGCTGGATCTGTGAGTGTATAGTTACAGTGATACCTCCTTAAAGTCACAAAGTCAAAAGACTGGTGGGGAGGTGGGGTTGGTTTTATTTTTCCATGCTGGAACGTAGTGTCTCATTTCCACAGGTGCAGGTATCAGGTTTGGTTTTGGGGGGGGGGGGGTCCTGTATGTACAGTGCGTCTGGACTATGCAGCACACACTGCATGTACAGCTCACTGACATGTATCACAGCTCCCCACACTTTCTGGAAGTCTTTCTGCCCAGTGAATTGGAAAATTATCCCAAAATGCAATATGGATTAGTGCAATATCCAAATACCAAAAGGCTGCAGTTTTCTTTGCTGAGAGCTTTTCCTCTTCTCTCCAGATGAGATGCATGAGCACAGCGTTCTCTCTCTGCCACCTGAACAGCACGAGGGTGGCATATATAGACCATAGACAATAGGTATAGGTGTTGTATCAGCCTTCATTTACAAAGCAAATTACATGTGGGATAACTTTGCATTTTCTCGTTCTCGGTGATTCTTGGGCATAATCGCATACCTTTGGTACACTTATTTTGAATATAAATGATCAAATAAATCACACTTTGAATATGCTGTAAAATAAGAATATGTTTGGGGTCTGAGTTACGTTCCCTGAACCCTGCAGCAGGGATAAACTCCTGTCCACCGACTAACACACTGTGCCTCGCTGACAGGATACACCTGTGCTTCGCAGCAGTGTTGATGTTGACTGATGATCCTTTTTCACGTTGCATTTTCATGCGTTATATGTGTACTCAAGGTGTAGCACTGCACTGTGCCTCGACAGATGTGCAGCAGGTTACAGCATGTATTGTTACGGTCGGGGTTGGCTGGCAGACGCTTGAGTCTGAATGTAGCATTGAAATGCAGATGAGATCTGTAATCACCTTTTTGTTGGAGTTGGTAAGGCAGAGGCAGTTTTGAGTGTCAGCTTAATTAATGTTCACAACCTGTATCTACAACCTGAAAGTGAGATGAGCAGTATCTGAAATGTTGATTAAATATGTATCTGATGCATCAACATAACAGGCGGAGACACAGAACTAGCAGGTGTAGCCCGCTGACTTTTGCACACCTTGTTTTTAGGAACTGCTCGCTCGAAATGCTTAAGTTGATCAGCTTAAATGGCTGATGTGACATGAATGATTGGGATATGCCGACAACAGAAAATGAACGTGCCTCGATTGGCAAGATTGTTTTACCAGAGAACACTCTGTTGGTCTTGTAGAACCACAAAAACACACAGTTCACTCCTGATTTTAAATTTGGAGAGACTTGGTGCTTCGTTTTTTTAATCAACTGTCTTTGGTTGAGTACAGCCACCATCTTGCAGAGAGCCAATTATCATTTTGGCATTTAATTACAAGTGCCAATTTAATTACGGCTGGAACACGTTCCCCCGTGCTGCACAAATGCAAATGTGCAGGGGAACCTGCCTCCCTCCCCGAAGTCGGATCAACAACATCTTGACTTGAGGCTCAGGTCAGGACAACATGTTTGTGAGCTGTGAGCATTGAGCAACACCCTCCTTTGTGCAGAGATGTTTACATGTATCTTTGCAGAACTTTATTTGCAGCCTCACGGCCTTGTCGGAGCTGATGTGATCTGCTGCCATTTGTAAGTTTATCCATCGAAAGTGACGGTCAGCGCCAGCTAAAAATTACAAACTTGCCACCTCGCTGTCTTGTACATTGGTACAGCTGGTTAAACAACAAGATCCAAAATTGACCGTTAATCCAGTTATAGTCGATTCACTCTTCTGTTGCGGTGTGCAGAACATCTCAACATTAGCAATTAGCCGTCCTTTTTAAAGGGCTAGTACATGAATCAAAACAAAGTGGCTTCTGTCAGAGGGATGGGAGGTGAGCACGGACGCTGCACCGACACAACCTGGTGCTTCTCAGGTGGCGGAGAGAGCGAGCGGCGCCACTCCCTGCCCATCTGTCATGCCCATCAGGAGATTCCCGCCGTGGCACACACTCACAAACACAAACGAGCACGCATTCACAGATGCAAATATACAGACATGCACATGGACAAACATCCACATGCACAGAGACAGTCAGACAAATACAAACATTTGAATTCATATACAGATGATCTCTGAGTTCTGGTAACGTTTATCTCCAACCAGGGAGTGCCGGGGTTCCGTAAAGCAGGATGGGAAAACAGTGAGTGGGCTCGCAGCCAGCGGTTGAGTTACTTTTTATTCTCTTACAGTTTGACTCACCACCTGGCTGGGTAATCCCAGCGCACGCTTTTGGACAGCTCAGACCTCAATTTCAATTCAAGTGAAGTGAATTTCTCAGATGGCCATTCAAGCCATGCCCGGCACTAACCGGAACAAGTAAGCTTTATGGCCGTTAATACTGAGACACAATGACATTTAAAATGAAACCATTACAGTCAGGCGGATGTGGACGCAAGCTGTCGCTATATTAATGCTGTCTCCTTTATCTGTTTGTGACATTTGAATAAGCATTCATTCTGCGTAATCAATAATCTAACTTAATAACCTGCCTTGAGGCTCTTGGATGTCTACACAGAATAGAGTACCGGCAATTTAATTTTACTCCGCAAGGAAGCCGGGGATTATTTTAGAAAGACAATTACCAAGCATGCTGCTAAATGACATTTCCAGGAACTGAGGAACCAATAATTGAGCAATGACTCCGGCTAATGCCAGGTTGAACAGAGCTGTGATCGGGGGCTTTACCTGCACTGTGGCCAGGAGGCTTGCCTGGGTTACAGTGCAGCAGCGGAGGCGTGATGCTGGAACATATTGGGCTTTTTGCCGTGAAGGGCAAGCGCTCTCTGCTTTCTGCCACATGGTTTTATTGCAGTGCAGGATAAACAAGGTGCAGCTGTAATGCTAGGTTGCAGCATCACAGAGATAGAGTGGGTGGTATTTTATGAAACTGCGGTTTCTTGGACAGCTCTCTCATTCACTGAAAGGAAGTGGTTTTTCGCCTCCTCTTAGCAAAGCACAAAATGTTCCTCTTTTTCAGCTCTTTGTTGATAGTCTGTCATTTCATTCATTCTTATGCCATCATAACAGCAATCTCTATTAAAGCCTGTTTGCACAGAGTGCAAACCACAGTTGGCAGAGAGTAGAGGGTGTTATGATAGGTCATTTTGATCCTGGTTATGATTGTTTACTTCTCAGAGCTGTGTTTGTGTTGTAACTGGAGCTGATTGGTGCTGCAGACAGAGGTAAAGCTAAAGTCTTTATGATGTTTTGTCTCCAGGACCTGCTTAGATTATGGTTACGGTGAATTTGTTAATTGCATTCTTATAACATCTGTACGATACTGTGACGTTTTGTTTGTACTGCGAGTAATCCACATCCAGCGTCGTTTTAGGCTACTGCAACATTTGAGAAGCAGGGACCAGTATGCGTTTGACGATTTAGCTTGAAAAATGACAAATATCAAAATGGTCACTGGTAAATTTTCTGCCCATCGACTAATTGAGTACATGCAAGTACATGCGCGTCCTCGTGCATTTGCTAGTAGACCACTACTGGAGTTTGGTATTGGGACCACAGCAAGGGACATTTTGTAGTTGAAAAATCAACTTGCCAGTGCTCTCAGATGGACAAACTACGTAAATGCAACACTACCTCAAACATATCATTGGCACGTCTGCACTGGAACCTCTGGTTTCTCATCTGACTACATGATACACCAACACCGATATATCTGTTACAAACTACAATCGTGTGATAATGTCAGCCATGTTGACGCAGCAGTCTGCCTCAAAACCATCACACGGAATCTTTAAGTCAGTTGAAAAGACCGAACCTTCGAGCAAGCCATCGGAAATTCACACCTGGCTCTCAATACTAAACAAAAAGCCACGTTTCCTCTCAACGCTGACATTCATTTGAAATCTTCAGCAGCTACATATCTTTACTGCTCGTCTGCTCTCTTGTCTGTCTCTCGTCTTTGAAACTATATTTCTCGTGCTGTGAGAGCACTTTGTTTCATCACTCGGACATAACTGTGGATTTCAGGCCACGACAGAAGGGAAGACGCCACAGACAAGACTGACATATTGATTACAGCGAGTGGTGTGATGACAGCTCAAATGTCAGCAAGAGAACTCGTCAGAATAAATGCAGTTTTGCGGTCTCACTGACTCGACCCTTTGATCCCTGCTTGCGAACCTATGGTCAAGGCTTAGACTAGTTACATTCATGTAGCTGAGTCCCTCATCAGGCTCTGTGAATTGCCAGCCACTGCAGCAGCTCCTGTCAGACAGCCAACTGGATATCATGGTGTGAAACCGATATGATTGTATCAACTGCTATTGCGTTTCAGACTAACAATGAATGACTTCTTTTAGCAAACCAGACAGAAGACATTGTTCTAAGTTCACACGTTTCACTGCGAGCTGCCGTGTCCCGACTGCTAGACTGACAGGCACACACATTTATAAAGCTTTGACATTTTAATATGTTTACACATTGGAACAGCGTGGACATTTAGCATTCTAGCTTTGCCGTTCCGTATATAGACACCATGCGTAATACGCTCCTTTCTCCTAGCTGCACTACTGCTTGATCCAAGATAGCAGGATGTTTACATACACTAACATTGATGTTAATTAAAGCCACGGAGACGTTAAACTGATACCTGCTCCCGGAGTTGGCAGTTACCTGTGTGCTGCAGTGCTTTGAACCTCTGGTGGCAGTTACATGTTCATGAGGCCTAAGGGGTTTGTGTAACGTACCAATTTCTAATTACAAGGCATGATAGGACACCTGATATACAGTGGATGGTAATGACACATGGTATGAATGAAAGTGCTGTGTGCAGGAGCTCTCTCACGGGAAGAGCCTGCAGTGAACACTGGAGTCGTCCGTCACGGTGGTCCATGTCAAGTGTTGTCACATATGAGTCAAGTATATGACTATGTTTCTGACACAATATGTAAAAATAAAAACGTGATAGAAAATCTAAATGAATAATCAAACAAGTAAAAAAAAAAAAGATACATTTTGATGTCATAAAATATCATTAAAAATGTCTTTCCCTTTAAAACCTCAGTGATCACGGTCAAGGGTAAATTACCATATACTGAAGGACTGAACTGGGTTAGCGATTTCATCGAACAGTCCCCAAATTATTTCAACACATTATTTCTGACAATTCCTCACACATATTAAATAACTGTGCTACACGGCCAGTATGTTTGGGGCCGATCCCCGACCACTGGAGGCAGTATCTTCCGATGCTAGGGGCCTCTATTTGAAGCCTTCTATTCATTGTGTAGCATTATTTATTTATTTATTTAACTGTTATTAACCACACTGTATATTTACGTTTTAAAATTGAGAGATAAGAAAGTATCATGAATTGACTGTAGTAAGTATCATGAACAACAGCTCTCATTTTATGTGTATCTGTCTGCAAGATTTAATGCTAAATGCTTGAATCCAGTCACACTGACCTGCTGCTAATAAGAACACAGCATCAGTTCTGTGTATGTTAATCACAGCTGTGTTTATCCTTGACGTGTATAAGTTCTTCCAGTTATGAAGGCCACATTGTTGCATTACGTTTTGCCCCTCATTCCTCCCCCCTGTTTAATCTTTCCTCAAGGCAGTGTCAGTTGAGGTGCAGAACAGGTGCTGCAGGGAGTGATATGAGTTCCTGCTCCAACAGTTGGCCCCCGCCACATCATATATACAGTATGTAATATACAGTCCAGTCTGCCAATCGGCTGCCGTTCTCGTGGAAAGAGGAAACAGGTTCAAAGTATTCGGCCACGCCAGACTGCTTTTGTTGTTTAATACCGCCCCGGTGGTGTTTGCTCTCGCTCTCGGGTTCAGCTGTATAGGATCATAGATAAAGACACCATGTCTGAGGTTAGCTCCATGGTATAACTTCCAATTGAATTGAATGTATGGTGCAGACTTAAGACCTCACATATTTGACCTCTGGCTAAGGAGAAAAAAGCTGATGAGTAGCACATCTGTGTGGGTATGCAGGGCTGTACAGTGCAGCTTGTTGCACATGCTCTGAGGGAATACATGTAAAAACTGATTCATTTACTGTGTTTATAATTGTATTTACTAGTGTGTATGTATCTGTGTTGGGTCTGATAGTGTGTACGCTGGGCATGCGATAATCCCAACTCGTAGGTGCGGGTGTAAGGAGTTGGTGTTTATTTCAAAGTTCGCTTCTGCTCAAGAAAGGATCTCTTTGTGGCCATGGGCACCGCAAAACAAAAGCCAGTCTATGCGTAGTCAGCATGTTTATGATGTCCAAATGACTGTAAACACGGTTACAAAGCTCTGGACACAGCGAACATTTCCATAACCAAGACCAGACCGCTATTCCTGGAGGGGCAAAAGACACAGAGAGAAACGGGAAAAAAAAAAAGGTCACAAAGAACAGAGACATTAGGAAACGAGGGCAGACATGGCTTGAGAGTGGTGGGCAGCATTAACCAGTGTAGAGGACATTCCAGTTCTTTTGTTGTAAGGCCACAAGTATTCCCGTCTCCCCTGCTCTCTCCTACTCCTCTGCCACACAAATGAAGTGAACTTTGGAGGACTCCAATAAAGGCAGAGAAGAGGGAAGAGTATGAAATGCCTGGGGTTAGGAATGTTGGCGCACTGCACACAGTGGATGCTGTCCCAGGACTCCACGTGGGCTGAACTGTTAGTTCTACTATGACACTTAGTAGTCTGGTTTGAGTTTTACGCAGGCATGTGGAAGAGTGTCGGGGGTGGGGGTCGGTCGCGTTACGTAGACGCTGTCAACGGCCGATGAGAGAAGAATCGAGTCATTTAACATAACGGAGACATTGCGTCTTGTTTCAGATATAAATGTCCGCGCAGAAGCCACCTTCCCGTGCATACAGGTGCACGGACTGCTGTAGTACATTTGAATGGGTGTTTTCTTCCACACTGCAGCAGGTACAGAGGGGTTGGGCACAGGAATGCCTCTGCCTACCTTTTGTACTGTATTTGGATGACTTCCAGGTCAGTGGACCGTGTTCTGCAACCCTCTCGTTAAAAATGCAATTCTATTCTGTTGGGCTTGTTTCGACATGCCACGACTAGCTACAGCCATGACGTTTCCCCTCCACCGCCGAGGCCTAATAGACGTTTATAGATCATGTAATAAAGTTGGATCACGTTCGCACCTCTTTTATTTAACTTGATGGTTGGCTGAACATTAACAGAGCTGAGGCTTTAGTCCTTTGCCAGCATGAGTGAAATCATTAATATCCGAGCGATACAGAAGCCGGCGCTGAGGCCAGACGTATGACTCATATTATCATACATATTAGTCCCGAACGACCGGAGACGTCTCCTTCTCCACATGTATTTTCTCATTTTAGTGACTGTCCCTGCTTCTTCTCACTGGCTTTCTCGCTGTTTGTTTGTGCCCTGTTATTTATTTATTTAGTCTGTTTGATCTTGCTCTACGCTGCCAGCAGAGGTGTTATCTCTATTGCATAAATTGCCCACGTGCCTTTTGGCAAAGCACTTTGTGTGTGGAACCTCAGCCAAGTCTGTCAAGGTTAGCTTAGCTGAAATTGTGTCAGTGCGGTTAGACACACCTGTGTGTGTGTGTGTGCGTGTGTGTGTGTGTGTGTGTGTGTGTGTGTAAGAAGGTGCTGTTGTTCAGTATTTGGCCGTTCGTCAGATAGGCCTGCAAGACACAAATTCTCTTCTTTAAGCTCTTTTGCACTGTTGAACCTTCGTAATGTCCCTGTAATGTACAGCTCAGTGTTAATTCATATATGAACAAGTTTGTCTTGAAGCTGAAGAGCGGAGAGGAAAGACTAGTTTTGATGTCATCTAGCGATAAATCCCACAGCTTCTTACTTTGACCCCACCGTGGTGATTTAATCGGTATAGAGAGATTTTCTGTTTAAGTGAGCCCGGAATTGAAATAAAACACCTTTGTAATCTCTCAGATGAGTCAGTAGCTCAGGTGGTATAGTCGTCCTGTGATCGTAAGGTTGGTGGTTTGATCGCTGTCTAATCCTGTGTATGTGCGAACAAAGTAACCTGCTTTGGGCAAAGCGCTGTGTAATGTATGTGCTGCAACAAACGGTTAATCTGCGACCAGTTGTTTAGTCCATAAAATGTCCCATCATGAGTTCCCAGAGTCCAAGATGACACCTTCAAATTAGGGCTGGGCGATAACACAATCATGATAATAGAATTTTCCTCACAATAAATACAACAAATGTTCGATAAATGTGCTGTATAATTAAACCGCCCATACACCAGGAGAGGCTAGTTTCCACCTGCCATTAAACTGAAGGAGACGACGAACAGCCGGTCGTGTCTGTTTCATGATCTGATACAATATCACCCATTATTACAACACGCGGAAACTAAGACATTACGGTACCTCCGATTTGTGAAATGTTTGTCGTGTTCTGACGCTGACTCTCCGAAATCATTGGAGTACTGCAAGTTTCCCTTTGAATGTACTACATAGTGGTTTTGTAAGTCTTCTTCTTTGCCCCCTAAATTTAACTTTACGGTATTTATTTGTCACGTGCTCAACAATTACAGTGACACAGTCGTTGGCAATGAAAGTCTTGCCTGTGCATATCACTCAGTGTATTTGACTCTATGTGTGTCCTTGTCTGCTGGTATCCCTAAATGTGTTTGTGTGCTGTTGTGTGGTGTCTTTGAATGTGTTCCTCACCGTGTGTGTCCGTATCGTATCACTGTGTGTGCGCTCGAGGCTGAGTGAGCACATTTCTGTATGTGTGGGTCATTGAGTGCGTGTCCTTATGTGTAGGTAACTCCAGCCTCCTCCATACTCTCGTCCATAGAGCGGTGGGAGACGACTGCAGAGGCATGCCGGGGGGACGTTGCCAGGAGAGGCCTGTGTTTTATGGAACATACTGTACTGAGCTTCACCGCTGCAGTAAAGGTGCTATAAATATATATATATATATATATATATATATATATATATATGGAGGTATATTCCTATATTTAATCAAGAGCATACTTTATTAATTTCATCTTCAGATTTTGTAAACTCTCTTAAAGCCCTGCTCTCGCACTCAGACAGCACCTGCTTGTGCTTTGATTTTTTTCTGTGCGCTTGGATTTGTTTTTTGCAACAATATTTCCCAACCAATAGAATGCCAGCTGCAGTGTCAACCAATGAAATGATCGCTCGCTTTACTTCTTACTGCGTCCCGCACGGGGGGTTACTCTAACTGGGTTCGTCCATTCTCGCTCTCCATGACATTATTATATGTACAGTAGAATTTTGATAGGGTTGCTGCACAAAAAAATCCAAGCGCACCGAAAAACAATCCAAGAGCAGAAATTCCACAAGTGCACAGAAGAAATCCAAGCGCAAGCGGTTGCTGTTTGAGTGCGAGAGCAGGGTTTTGAGAGAGAGTATTACAAAATCTGAAGATGAAATTAATAAAGTATGCTCTCAAACCGAAAGAGCGTGCTCTTGATTTAAAGATAGGACTATACCTCCACATAAATAGAGCGTGCTGATAAAGAAGAAGAATAAAAGGGGCTCACTGTGAAACCGGTTCACCTAACCGGTTCCTGTTCAGCCAGGGGCCAAAGGATCACTGCAAGTCTAGGCTGAGCTAAAACCAACATTAGTACATAGAGCATATAACCAAGAGCAGGATTAAAAGGACCAGTGTTCTCAGACTTACTTTAAATGTATGGGGGGGGGTTAGGATTTGGGTTTCAAGGCTTGATGTATTTATGGTTTTCATTAGGGAAGTAACAGACAGTCATATAGGTCAAGTGTGACAGACTGCAACCACAATCTGACACCATCATGGAGGTCTACTAGAGGATCATCTGTCTGCAAATATAACCATGTTTATCATCGTGGCTAGAAAAGCAAGAGATACAAATTTAGGTAGCACAGTGTGTAACCCTAGCCCTGACTCTTCCCGGGATTGGGGCCCATGGAAAGCCTGAATATATACATTTTTAACAAAGAGGACTGATCTGGGGACAGTCGGACCCAAATGAACCTACCAAAACCTCAGCATGCATAAATTCATTTTTAATTAAGAGGACTGAGTCGAGGACAGTCGGAGCTTGTTGTGAAACTGACCCGAGGATCCAAAATGTGGTCATTCCAGGTGAATCTGGCAGTAAGTTGTAGGCTTTCAAGGCATTTTAACATGATAAACGTTTTTCAAATTCAGCTGCTGAGCGACTGGGGGAGGCTGTCTGGTGAATCTTTTGGCTTCCTGGTTTTCTGGTGGCTGAGCAAGAGAAACGAGAGGAGTCTTGACCCTGTGGCGGGTGACTCATTTTCAGGAAGAGGAGTTTTGTAGGTTCTCTAACTACTTGTTTGCCCTCTGATCCAGCTAGCTTTAATGGGGCTTACATGGATGGATGAAGGCAGGGAACAGTGTTTGCTGAGCCTTAGATAAAGGTGAAAGCCATATGAATGGGAGAAGAGAACTGTTGCTCTCGCTACAAGACCTGCAAGCGTCTGCAGGTTATTATAGCATGAAAAAGCTCAGAGTTTAGGCCTTTAGGCCTTAGTCCCAAGGTTGCACCATCATCAGTTAATAAAGAGAACGATGAAACAGAAATCTGTCTTATGATTTTGTTTTTCTTCTATTTATTTAGTCTCTTGTGGTTTCAGTCTCACTTTTTGCCTGCTGTGCTCTCATCCTTGGCCCTGATCTCCTCTCTTCTCCTTTATTTCATATTGTTCTGCTCCTCCATAACACTCCTTTAAATATCCCTTATGCCTCTGTGCTAACACAGTGACGCACACACACACACACACATATGCACATGTGAACCATCGGATGTATATTTGGCTCCATGCACACACTGCGCACCCAATGTTCCCATTTGGAAATCTCCCGTTCCCAGAATCTTGTTTCACTATAGCAACACCAGCATGTCTGCACTCACACACACACACACACACACACACACATTCCCTTTCTTCCCTCTCTTTTTTTCTTTTTAAACCCCAGCTCTGGACTGGTTTTTATGGCGACCCCACCCCCTCCCTCCTTACTGTGTTCCTTCAGGAATTTTGGCCTATGTTCAAAAATCCTAAATCAACTACAGGCTGCTACAGCACCCTGGGCCCCTTCGCTCTGCGTCTGCCACCCCACATGTTGACCCCAGGGAGTGTTTGTGTGTGCGTGGACACTGACATCCTGTCCCGAGAAAAGTCAGATAGCATTTGACCCCTGTCTCTCCCGCTCCCTGTCATTTTCTCACTCTTTTTTTGTCTCTACCTGATCAATTGTCCAGTCAATCTTTGTGACCACTCTGTCTCCTTCAGTGACGGTTGAGTTTGTAGCCCCGCCTCCCCTGTCTCGTGCGTCTGCATATCTGAGACATATGCTTACAAGTTATATGTAATAATACAAATGTCATAGTATAACATAGTTTAACAATTACATTAAAGGTACTCCTTAGCCCTCTGGATTAATTCATGAAAGAAAATTAAGGTACAGCAGGCAAAAAAGGCAGTCCAGCACAAATTAGAGTCATCCTGTTCCCTAATACAGGATAATCAAAGCATCCTCCAATTCCCTCTGCAGTCTCAGATGCCCCAGATACTAGTGCTTCACCATTATTGTAGAAAACGTGTGTAGAAGTGTGCCAAAACTAATTAAGCCTGTTTTATGCAAAGTGCTTTATCTTTTGTAAGGCAAGGCCACTAAGACATTCCACAACTTCCCTATTTTTTACGGCTATACATAATTTAGATTTCAAGAGGCAAAAAAAAATAAGTACAGGTCTTTAATATTTTGAGGTCGCAGATTGCACAAGTTTTGTTTTGTGTTTGTGTTCATGCGCACTGCGTTCTGTCTCTTTTCTTGATTTGTCTCTTTTTTTTCTTCTTCTTCCAGAGTTCACTTTTGCAGTGCCTTTCCTTTTTTCGTAAAAAAAAGAAAAGTACAGTGGAAAGAAATTTGCTCTGCAGATGTTGTCTATTCTGGAGGCCAAAGCTTAGTGGAACAGAGGATTGCCTTCTCTCCCTACTCGTCCTCTCTTCATCTCCCCCCCCACCAGCGACTCGCCTGCCCTCCCCCCACCGCTGCATGACCCTGTTGTCTAATCTCTTCTGTTTTTCTCTCCAATACATCATGTCCATCTGGCCTGAACATGCTGACTAACAAACTGCCTTTAATTGATTCATTGCACTGGCGTGGTGTAAAGCTAAGATCTGCTACGCTCCGCCAACACAGGGGTCCCTCTGCTCTGCTTTTATGTGGGTTCATATACATAAGACTTGGCGTGTATAGAGCTGCTCAAGACAGCTTTCAAGTGCTTTTGTGCATGTGTGAGATGGTCAGATGACAGGCCTGCTACACATTTGTCCAGTGATTTAGAGAGATTGGCTGCGGCGCCAACCTCACACCCACCTGCCTCCACCCCGCCGCTCGTTCATCCCTCCACAGTGAGTGTCTTTGGTTGTCCGTTGGCTTTGGTCTGGTTCCGATTCCCAGTTTGGTGGTTCCTCTGACGGAAGGGAACACATGTGCACAGTGGATGTGTTGTCTTGCAGCTCCCTCCCAGCTCACCAGGTCTCGCTGTCCTATTGAAAACTAATATTTTTCACGCCTTTTGTGCATTATGTCACTGCAGAATGGCACCTGTAAAGGCTTAGAGTACAGTCTAGTGATTACTGTTCTTATCTGCATTTAAAAATAACATCTCAAAATAATCCCAAGGCTCCGTCCTGATGATACACATGGTTTTTTATGGCTGTGCATTAATTTAGCGTTTCTCAGAGGCATCAAACATATTTAGGCTGCGAGGGATTGAAAAGTGTGTGGTTTCACAGGCTTTGGACATCATAGGTTTCCTGCAAAGGCACATCCTTTGTTACAAGTGATGCTGGTTTCTGTTTTCAACTCTGGTAAAGCTGTCCTAATCCACCCATCAATTTACGGCAAATGTAAACTATAGTGTGTTTATCCAGTGTAAGTCCATTGTGGTGCATCGTGAAAGCCAAACATGACCTAACCTGTTTAGGAATCATCTTTTTTCCATCATTTCTGCATTAGCTGTGTTTCTGTTTGATCTGAGTAGAGTTCAGATGATCATAGAAGGCATTACACACAAAGCTAGTCTGTTTCCAGAATCTCCGGCCCATTTATTCAGCTCTTCAAACAGAGAAACAGTTGACAAATCATACATAGCTGAATGAAGACAAGCGTGGATGAGGCCCAACGCGGCTGCACAGGCTGCTTTAAGCTGACATACTGCTCATAAATGTAGCTTATTTCTTCATTTGTGGTGAAAAATGTTAGCTACTTGTGTGTCTTTGTGAAACAGGTCTTGCTGAATGCTTGGTGACACAGTGGCCACAGTTGGCGAACTAGTGCAGCTTGCGATGAGCTAACGGTAGCTAGCTACCTATTAACATCCAACAAAAGGGTGACAAGCGTGGATGATGCTTGACGCAGCTGTACGGGTTGTTGAATAAATCTTGCAAATGTGGCGTATGTCTTTGATAGCCACGAGGGCGTCAAGTTCCATTTTTGTCAGTGGGATGCGTCACTTGCTACTGATTGGTTGGGGCAAAACTAAAATAGTTCAAGCAGAAATTGGCCAACGTGAACAAAGTGTTAGGCTGAATGAATAAGCTGAACTTATCATCAGGCAACAGAAAGGGCCCTTACACTGCAGGGGAAGCTGTGCTGCGACTTTACATTTTAGCAGTTAGAGTACGTTCATGCCAACTACCACAGGATGTCCTCCCGGGCTCGTGTGGTTGTTGACGGTATCACACTTGGTCACAGATTATATAGCTGTCACATCTCCCGTTCTCTACGCACAAAAGGTGCGCATACGGTTACTCCACATGGAGTGTCGCCCCGCTGGAGAAACCTTATCTAGCCAAAACATAGTAGCTCATATGCCGAGCCATCAATTATGTATCATGTGAAGGAATCATGGTTTCTGTAAAAGGGTATGGTCCACAGCTTTTTATATTTCAGTTTTGGCTCTGATAGTGCACCAAGTGCACAGCAGTTGTTCCGTAGCTGATATCATCCAGTTCGATAGTGGTGTTCACATAGACCTGCGGTAAGGTATGTCATTATGAGGCATTTATTGAGGCATTTATTGCACTGTGCTCTTACTGAGGAAACGAAATCAAAAGAGACCATTCATGGTAGATTTCCCATAACTTTAGTGGTGTAAAACAAACCTTTTCCCAGGATAACTGGATGACAACACTAATCCATAGGCTCATGGGAAAATTAACGTTCTCTGCCATGGCCCCCGCAGGTTAGAGACTTAAAGACTGCCGATGTACAGTAGTGACAGAAGTGCGTGTTGCAGCTCTACAGGATGTTGTTGGTTAGCCGCTGTTCTACCTTTTACCATACACGACACAGTACAGTATCTGCGCCGTTGCCGACAGCGCTGCTGTTGCTCTGGTTTTAAAAAGCAGCGGCGGCACATGCACAGCATCAGAGGTTTTGGCAGAGAGATGTGTTACATAGTGTGATGCTGCCAGCACTGATGCATTTTCCTGTTGCCTGTCAGACGCCCGACTGTCCCCCCCCCCACCCCCCGCCAGACTTCTACTCCACTGTTGCTGTGCTTATCTGGTGAGGGAAAAGGAGAGGAGGAGGGATGGTGGGAATTGGCCTGGATTTATGACAGAGTCAAAGTTAGTCCAGATCAGTCGGGAAAAGTGGCTGCTGTGCATTCATCAAGCTGCAACTAAGCTCATGCATGTCTTTCAGCAGCTATAGCCATTAGGAAACTGGAAACGCATACTGCTTTGTATTTACAGCAGATTTCATTTTTTTATTGTGTTTATCCAGAATTGCTTTTGCAGGGTATTTAATACAAATTCAAACACTGCTGTTGAAAATGCGACAGGAAATGCTCCAGATTCTGATCTCAGCGATTTGCCATTTTCAACAACAATACTTACACTTGATTTTGCACACTTATGGCTGGAAATGTTTTCCAAGAACATACCAAATGTGTGAATGAATGATACTGGAGTTTGGGTACAGCTATATTTTTGTACTTCACTTCGAGGAATAAAAAAACCTTTTCCTGCAAAAGCCTTTTTTGTAACTTCACAAAATAAGTTAAAGTTCTCAGACTTGAAATTATGTCTAAACACTTGCAGCCAAGCAAGAACTTAATAAAATAGTTTAAAAAGGATAGAATTATCTGATAATTCAGGAATTGATTACATTTAAAAGATTATGAATCTGACCAGACATTAGATGCCAGTGGAGTTTGTCCCCCATCATTTACACTGAGACAGATTTAAGAATGGATCTCTTTGCAGCCAATATGGATTGGAGGAACAATTAAAACAGTGCTTTCAGTATGGGCATGTGAGTATTGCATTGTAATCCTTAGCTAAGATGAGCATAAAGATTGGAGGCAGGGGGAAACCACTTGTCTGGCTCTGTCCAAAGTTAAAAATTATGCCGGCAGACACCTCTAAAACGGACTAATCAACATGTTGTATCTTGTTTGTTAAAGCCCTACATGAATGGAAATGTAAAATGAACAATGTGTGATTTTAAGGGGAGCCAGGCTAGCTGTTTCCTCCTGCTTCCCGTCTTTATGCTAAGATAAGATAAACACAAATTTGCTTTCTTTTAGTCTCACTATTTCAGAGTTTCAAAAATATACCATAATATCTTAGCTGAGATCCCTATCATAATAATTTGATAAGTATCCCTTAAATTTTGTGATTAAAGAATTGTGACAAAGATACTTAATATATACTGGGCAACATATGTTCCTTTTCTGTTGGAAACACTACGTAAGAAAACACTGTTTCTAAATGACCACAAACATCTTTGACATTTCTGTACTACAATTCCTTGTTCCTTATCGTCCCAACATACAGTATACGGTTATACTGATATATCTGTGATAAGCTAAAATCAACTAATATATCTGATGTACATAGGAGCCAGTCAAAACCTCCACAGGTCAGGTTAGTCAGTTTAAAGTCGGGCTCTCTGCAACACGTGCCGACTCCAGCTCTGTACTAACACTGAGATTTTCTACTATTCCTTTAATACCCCTTTTCCACCAACATGGAACGGATTGCGTTCCACTTTGCGCACCTAATAAAAAAACATTCTGAGCATTTTGACCAAACAAAAATAGGTTTGGAACCCCGAAAAGTTGGTTCCCATGGGGAACTAAAAAACTAGATGGTTTTCGTTGACCTGAAATGTGAATGAACCGTCATGACATCAGTGGGCGTGTCCTATTCTACAGGTTGGAAAGAGAGGATGGAGATGGCAACATTGGTCTATGGTCTGCTATGGTAATAGTCTTCCTATCATTAATAGTTGGTCCATGCATATTTTTTAGATCAAAACAAATATACGTAGTAACGGACAAAAGCTTGCAGGTAATCAGTGTTATCCACCATCTTGGGCCTACAGTTTACTTCCATTGTGCAACTCCCTCCGCCGATGATGCATCCTTGACCACTCCAAGCTGGTGGAGACTTGGGCTGGTTTGCCAGATAGCACCAGGTTTCCAAGAATCCTGAACAGAGCTGGTTCAAGAACCAGAGCTCATATGGTGGAAAGAGGCATAAGTGTCTTGACATTTCTCAGAATGACATTTTCTTCCTGTGGCTCTCCTGCTGCTGCGTCTCTGGAAACCTTTCCTCCTGTTCCAGTAGTGAGAGCAACGACTGCCTTCTCTTCTTTAAAATATCCATCAGTGTTGTCAAAGAGGGCCTATTACGATTTTATGTGCGTCAAAGGGGATTCTGTCAGCATCATCCTTCAAATCCTGCCTCCACCTTTGTAATATTGTTAGACATACTAAAAGGCCAGAGCAGGCTGTAGCATCATCTGATCAGCTATATCACTGTGTCTTCACTTCATAAGGCACTCCTTGTCTTCATGGTATCCTGTAGATCCGCTGGTGTCACCCCTCCAGCAGGGACAATGCACTTTCACATCAGCATTCACAGACGAATAGGCAGCGAGGTAGACACCTTTCTTATCTATGTCCTGAGTCTGAGGGAGAAGAGAGGATTAGCCTGGGACTGTAGCACAGTACAATGGCATGGCACCGGTCAGCCATGACTTTAGGACAGGTGAGGTGAAGAACATTGATTATGTGGACACCATGGCACCTGTCAGTGGGGGGGGGTTGAAGCATCAAGTGAAGTTGATGTGTTGAAGCAGGAAAAATGGGCAAGCGGAAGGATGTGAGCGACTTTGACAAGGAACCATAATGTGATGGTCGGACGACTGGGTCAGAGCGTCTCCAACACGGCAGCTCTTGTGGGGTGTTCCTGGTCTGCAGGGGTCAGCACCTACCAAAAGTGGTCCAAGGAAGGAGAACCGCTGAACCAGCGACAGGGTCATGGGTCAAAGTGAATGCTGGTTCATTGCAGTTTGTTGCATATAGGGTGCCGTGCTGTCATCATGCTATGGCTGATCGCTGTAACGTACTGCACATTACACACTCTGTACTGCGCACAGCACGGTAGCATCAACAGCTGGAGCTAAGACGAAAGGGTGTGTCTTCACTACAGAATCCAGCTTTCATAACATGACTGAAATGAAAAGGTTTGTCATGAAACAAAGCAGTCTGTGTTAGTGTGGAAGGGGATTGAGGCAGGGTTTGAACACGTATGGACCCGTTAAAACCCTGCCTTATGGTGGAATGCTACGGTCTACCACTCTTTATACTTCTGTGCAGTTTAGCTTAGGGCCGCAACTAATGATTATTTTTCATTTTCATCAATTACTTGATTTATTATTGATCTATTTATTTTTTTTGTGGATTAACTTATTATTGCTTGATGTCGGGGGAAAACAATGCATATTATTAATCCATAACTTGTCAGTTTTGCATTTCAGTTTTTGTATGGTTTAAAGAAATGAGATGCAATGTACCTTTGGACAGAACAGGGTAGCTACTTCCCCCCGCCATCATTATTTATTCTAAGCTAAACTAACAGGTTTAATGTTGTTACCGTGACAGTCATAGCTCAGTGGGTGTGGCTAGTGCAGACATGGCTGTAACCACAGCAGGACAGGGATGGCTTATGCGGCAGAGACTACAGCTAAAAAGACGTTAGAACAAAGCGTGAGTGGGTGTCACGGATGAGAATGAAAGAATTTAAACAGTTACTGATGTATCGGCTGATAATAAATCCTAGCAAATCTTCACAAGAGCTGTAGTTCCTTTGAATGCGAACACATTTTTTGTTTAATTTTGTTATTATCACAACGGGTCCAGAGTGTAATTGCAAGTTCATTGTAAACGCTTTTCAGTTTTTAAGAAAGACAGATAAAAGAAATCTTCACAGGAGCTGGTTGAATAGCAGCTAGCCAGGAAGTGAGGTCAGGAGGACTTTGACTCTTTCCTGTCTTTCACTCTGTCATCTCTCTTTTTCACTCAGTTGCAGTCAACCCCCCCCCTTTCTTTCTCAAACTTCACCCACTCGATCACGCCATTCCTCTTTGACAGTCTAAATTCAGTCTCTGCCTCTGTATAGTTGTGTCTGCAGAGACAATATTGAAAAGCTGGCACATGTGAAACCTGACAGGGAGAGAAACCTCATGGGGTTTGCATTATATTCCACCGTTGTGCACTTTCATGCAGAGAAAATGGAAAATCCACAAAGGAAAGCAGTGAGTAATAAGAGCCCAGAGAAATACATAAAGATGCATAGACATACAAGTAGAGGGGGGGCTTGAAAGGACTTTGCAAAGTCTGTCTCTGTGGTTCCAGTTACAGTGTGATATATGTATCAACGTATTTCTAATGTACAGAGTTTCTGTGAGATGAAGGCTTTGTGTGTTGGTCTTCCTGTGAGAAAGAACAGTTTCTCTCTATAGCATCTCGTACATGTGTTCATGTGTCTTGACTGACTGAAGATACGCCCTTGCTGTATGCAGTGATATGCTCTCTTGCAATACATAGACATATTGTCAGGGATAGACGCTAATATTTTCAAGCACTAAATTTGGTGGCCAAAATACATTCTTAGTGGCCCAAATGTAAAGTACAGAACTGAACAATACAGAAACGGCAATTTTACAGAACTTAACACAGCCTTCCTTTACTGTGACACTTATATTAACAGAATGAAAATACCCTTTTAGAATAATTCATTTAAATTGAAAACTCAAACTTCTTTGTAAACATAATTTACATGGAACCGTAACATTGCTTTGGCGAAGGCAAAGTATGTCCAGTATAGGTATGGATCTTGCTTTATCTCTCTTTATATTTTCTACTCATGTGTGTTGTTATGCACCAAAATTCCTTGTATGTGGAAACCTACGTGGCAATAAACCAGATTCGGATTCAATTCACTAAAAGCACGTTCTGCTGAGGTGGTTTCTTCTTTTGTGACAGACATTTGAAATCTTAACTGTTCTTTTTTTTCGGGCAGGTAAATATTTAGGAATGAAATGGCTGCTTGACATTTAAATGATGGCTCAGATGAGCTCATATTGCTTCGTGTGTTTTAAGGCTCAGTCTCTTGTGTATTTTTGATTATACTTTCATCTTTGCCAAATTTAAGTCACACCTCTTCATTGTGCAGTGAATAAAAGCAATATACAGCATAAAGTGGTGTGTGTGTGTGTGTACCTCTTTCTTGTTTTGTTTGTGCAGTGTAAAAGAGGAAAGGTTCAATTTAAATCAAAAGTAGAGATTGGGCAAGAAATGTGGTTGCAGATGGGCCAGAGACGATACAGAGTCATAGATAACATGCCCATAGCCACATCATGTGACATCATGTGGTGAGTCACATGGTTTCTCTGTGTATTTTGTGGCAGCCTGTGTGGATGATCTCAACCACTAACTCCTAAATGTCTCTTATTGTGTCATAAAACACCACCGTTTTAATGGGGTGTTGAAGAACTGAACAGTGGCAGTGTGTGTTGTTATGTGCACTTGTACGCAAGATTGCATTCTAAATTTCAGCAGCTTATTTATGGACATGCATGTGATTGCGGTGATTACAGCTTTTGTCTTTTGCATCTAATGCATCTATTTGAATCGACGTGTGCTGGGTGCAAAGCTATGCTCCAAACATTAATTAGGAAATTACAGGCGGTGAAGGTTTGAATATTAAACTCATCATGCTGTGGAATCTGCAGCATCACGGGGCTCCTCGTGCCTCCCGACTTCTCGTCACGTATGTTCCGAAGGTACTAACGAAGAACTCTGCAGTGGCCCCTGCAGTGTGCTGGGTTATGTTAATGACACGGCTTCACAAAGGAACTGTCTGCTTTAATCGTGGAAGAGTGTTGGGCTCATGGCTCCTGCTCTCCTTTCTGTTTCTTTGATATTCCTTCCTATTCGTCCATGCAGTTTCCCTTTTTTTTTTTCCCCCACTGCTCAACTAATGTGGGCCCTTTGATTTCCCGTCCCCTGCACCATGTGAAGAGGTGGACTAATCCTCTTACTCAAATGTGTCACCTACTCTAAGCAGGATTGAATAGGCCCTAGATTACCACCGGACACTAATCGCATTTAGCCTCCACGATGATAGCTTCTGTTCTGGGACGGGCTGCGGGTCTGAGGCCAGGGTGATTGCATGCATGTCTTGAGTTTTGGTGGGGCCCAACTGTTGCCATGCACCTGTTGAGCTTCTTCCTTCCTGAATTCTGTGGAGGTAAAGTGATTGTGGCATCATAAACATATGGTTTGCAGAAGTAGAGATGATTCACATTTGTTTGAAAAACAGAATGAGCCAGTGTTACTAAACATACTTGCTACAGATAAACAAGAACATAGTTGTCATAGGATATCTTTATAGCAATGTCGCCATGTTCTCATTGCAGAAGTTGCTGTGAATTGATAATGATTATGGCCAAAACTATGAAAATACTGTAAACTCCAAGTTGTAAAAAAGTGGAACTATCCTTTAACCTTTAACTCAGACCATAGAACATCCATCAGAAAGATGTTCAGTCAGCATCATGTTGGGTTTGGGATTCTTCTGCATTAAGTCATGCAGTATTTAGCTTGTGGTTTGCTGGTGTAACTGCTGGTAGGTTGTAGAGAAAAAGCTTGTAATAAACACACAAGGAGTTACAGTTTCTGAAGCTGTAATTTGAAACATAGCTGAACTGAGTTCCTCATCAAAACGATGGGGAAGAACCATTTGGGAAAAACTTCAACCAAGTATGTTCAGCTTGTTTTACTTGTATAAAATGAGGGCAGTGCTAGTAATGTTATTAGCATGTCCGAAATGGCAAATTAAAAATCACTCAAGCCAGATGAGGATAAACGTCTACAGTACAGGCACGGCAAGTGCATTTGTATAGCTACTTTGACATACAATGGAAATGTGCTTTACGTGACGCTGGGGAAGCACTCAGGAACTGGTCCCTCACAGTCTCCGGGCCGTTGGCTGTGCTGAAACATACATGGATCAACACATTTGGGACATAATATTCTCATTATCTGTGGGACCCAATAGTGACATTAGACATGACTCACAGTTTATCTGCTCCAATGGACCACGAAAAAAAAACATGCAACGTGGTCACATATTTTCTGCACAAACTATGTGTTCACCCCAGCCTGTCCATCTCATGCCCATATACAGAGAAGGATTTCTAGAGCTCTAGCTTTCTTGATCTTTCCTCACCCTCTATATCTCTCTTGCTCTACACATGCTTCATGCAAATACAGTGCCATGTGTACTGAAGCAAAGCTATTTGCAGCTTGACCAACAGTAAATTTTCATTTTGACAAGCCCTGTTGCATTGTCTTCTCCCTGCTCGCCACGGCCGTCTCACTCCCCTTCTGTCTCCTTGAACCATCCAGCTGTGCGGCTCATCAGCGAGGAGACAAAACGACTGCCTGTGGAGTGACACTATGAACATGCTGTCACCCCTCCCACCCCCAACCCTCTTTTCCCCAAACTGAATAGATTGACACACAGATGGCTTGAAGGACATTTACTGTAGTGTGTGTGTGTGTGTGTGTGAGGGTTTTTGTGTGAAAGTGTGCATAAATTATTTCATCCACAGTTACTCTGCGGTGCACATGGCTTGAGAATTGATCCCTGATGTTATAGACGACATCTCAGGCTTAATAGGCAGAATGAAACAAACTCAGAACATGTTTTCTTATCAACTACATGAAACAGCTAAAAAAAGAATGAACAGTGTTTATCTGTAACTTACATCCGTTCCAGATACGGATTCCCCAAAAGAAGTGTGTTACGTGTGTGTGTGTGTGTGGGTGTGTGTGTGTGTGTGTGTGTGTGTGTGTGTGTGTGTGTCATGCAATGCCCATCATGTTGCAGTTCTACAATGATGATGCCTTGACTGAGGAGCTACTTCTCATTTATGTGTCTCTCCATGTGGTGAAACATAGGCAATGAGGTCCAGAATAAATGTAGTTTTTAAGAAATTGACTTGATAACTAAAAAGACGCTTCGGGTCGCAGTTACATGCGTAAAGCACGAGTGAATTGCGAACCATTACATGGCCGATGTAGACATCTGTATGGCTAAAAATGCGCTTATACGCTTATCTGTTACAGAAATCAATTTAAACCTAACTTGAACATCTGAGTACTTTTAAGAGAAGATCGGTTAAAAACTGGGGGGGGGGGAATTGTGACAGTCCTTTCTCGGCATCTTGTCCTACCTTGAGATGGTGCCGTGGTAAGCTCCGGTTGCAACGTGCAAGATTGAATTGGCACTTGGGTGAACAATTAATGCCCATTTTCTGCGTTGCCATAGCACTGATTTATGCATATTTTATGCCATTTTTTGGCCCGACCAGCCTCCATCCTCATAAGATGCATAATAGCCTCATGCATGTGCAGATAGGCAAACACATGGCACAGATGGCACACCACTCTCTCCAAGCCAGAAGTGTATGTTATACAGTAGACTCTGACAATGACTGATGGTTTTCTCTCTCTGCTGCGGGCACTGCTGCTCAGAAAATGCTGCAATTGTTTCAGCGTTTTCACTTTGCGTCCTTTGTCCGGGCTGTCTGTGTTCTGTCTTCCAAAGGAGATCAAAAGGGGGCGTTGGATGTTCAATCTGACTTACTACTAATTGTGAGGTGAATCAAGGTTAAGTGCAATGGAAGGAGAAGATAGCGTTGAAGTTGGGGATGAGTCGGATTAGGAAATTAAGTGCCACAAAGGAGCCCTGTTTTCAGGGGAACTCGGCAAATCCATTGACAGGTGATCTGCTTCATACCGAGCCACTGCACATTGGTTTTGAGCCCTTTCCCACAGACAAGCCACAAGAATGTCCATGATGCAATGTGCTGACGTAAAGTAGATCCTGGCTGGCATTTCTGCTGAAATTTCTTGAGTTCCCTCCACCCAACCTAGATAACCGGTTGATCCAAAACCATTGCAGGGTATTCTTCACTTATAATCTCTTCTGCGTTCACTTCACAAGGCTATCCTACTTTAAAAAAACTTCTTTCTGGAGGCAACGATTCCTCTAAAATGCCTGCCAATCTTATGGTTGAGTATGATGTGTTTTGGTAATTGGGGCCTTTGTATGTTACTCGCTCTTGCCACACTTTGCACCCCAGAGCTGGAGCTCTGTACGGGGTGCCATGTTGAGCCTTGCATCGCTCGGTCTGCGTCGTCAGAAGGCTGTCACCTTGAAGGCAGAACAGCGAGGCAGGATCAGATGTTTTTCCATCCACCATCACTCATAGTCCTGACAGGCCGGTGAATTCCCTCACGCCCCTCCCAGCGTGTAGTTCAAAGCCTTACATTTGCCACCAGAGAAGGGGTGCAGTGGTGAACCTGGGGCCCACTGACAGAGTTTACCCTCAAGATGTTTTCAGTTGAATGTCCTCTGAAGTGGGAAGAGTTTTTTTTATTTTCTGCTTCTGTCCACTGTGGGTATTTGTTCTGGTGAGATTATATTGGTGGTGCTTTCACATTTTTTAGCGCTTAGATTAAGCAAGGGAAGCACATATCCTATAAAAACAACCCTCTCTTATAACTGTGCTTCAGTCTCAGGAATCAGAACTCCCTTTTGATTTGTCTTCATTGTTGGACAAAAATACTATAATACAATAACCGTATCTGAAATACTTAAATGACACAACATAACATGCTTAATTTAAACAAGAGCTCACGGTCAGATTATTAAATCCTCGTAAACTGTATTTACAAGACAGGTTTTACAGTCTGTTTGAAGACGTAAAGATGTGGTGGTGATGTTGGGATGCTTGGAGGGCAGGCTCGGTCAAATAGGCATCAAACAATCAGTCACGGAGAGCATGCGTCTCAGCCTGTGATGGGTTTTTATTACAAACTCCCCCTTTTTTCCCCTGGAATTCTTCCAGGCTGGTGAGGTGAGGCTACTTCAGAACTATTAGGTATTACCGTTTTTGGTTTGGCATTTTGATGGGTTAAGAACAATGTATGTATGTGTTTAAGTGCTACTAAATCAGCATTATCAGTGACTTACAGCACCTTATCGTGCACATTTTCGAAATTAAAACCTGGATCAATATTCTCTTATCTAATAACATCATTGTCTTTTAACTGTGCTAAATGGTAGCTGTGTATTCTTTTACTCGCAGCACCTGTGGTCACTTATTTAACAGCTCATTTCAGCTTACTGCCGTTACCTTATTGTTGATACATCCAACGTAGATGCCTCCCAAATCTGCTTCGGATGTCCGTATCATTTTTGGGCGACACGCCTTTAAATGATGCCGTGTTTGTTGCTCAGATATTTTTATAGGTTTGAGTCTAATTTCACAAAAATACACCATCCTGCTACTTATACTCTGCAAGGCTCATGCATCATAGATGTAGGACATAACTCATGTAAAGTTGTTTTCTGATGATACAAACTGTACAGGTTAAAGGGGTGCTCCAGTCATTTAGTATTGACAGTATGTTGACACAGGCCTGTTTGACAACATTGCTTATTTTAGTGTGCGTTTGCAGCGCATCTTAGAGATAACTCTGCTGTAAAAAGCACAACGTAAAGTAAGATCATTTGTTCGGTCATTAAGCCCATGAACGTCTGTAACGGCAGGTTTCTCTATCATTTTGCTCGCATTGTTTTGAAGTGGAGGCTAGTGGTCGAAAGATTTAACGCATAGCGAATCGCAACTTCTTAATTAAAATCAATCAAAAATCAATATAATAAAGTAGCCGGCTGGACCGATTACAGTCGGGAGTTTGACCGGCAGCCGGCGCTTATGGAGAGCGGACCTTTCTCTCTCTGTACAGCCAACTAGATGAATTGGATCTGTCGAGAGAAGCTGCTCTGACGCGGAGTGCAAAAACATTAAAAAGACAAAATCTACGTAACCTATAGAGCCAATGATGTGAAAAGTCAAAGCCATATAAATTCAGCCAGCAGACAAACTCGCCGATCAAAATGAGCCACACAGGGCAGAGAGAGAGAGAGAGAGAG
>JAVQJF010048452.1:0-12301 GCA_036023855.1 Gadopsis marmoratus
AGACCCAACAATTCCACCATGAGCAAGCACTATGCGACAGTGGCAAGGAAAAACTGCCTTTTAACAGGCAGAACCAGGCTCTTGGTGGGCGGTCATCTGCCTCGACCGGTTGGGTAGAGCTATACAGGTAATAAGCTTGAAGTATGGTGATGATGACACTTCCTTATAAGGCATTGCTGTTTGATATACTGTACGTCCTCACAAATACAAAATGTAGTCCCATATGTACAGACACATGCACATATTTTCAATATATTATACAGATGCATCCTAAAATAAAAATACACTGCACTTGCATATATACTTCCAGAAACACACGTACACACTGGTATGTTTCATTCACAGGGCCTGTAAGCAACTGAATAATTGGTGGACTGATGGGAGGACATGGAATTGTAGAACAAGCCGCACTGGCCCTTTTATCTGCAGTCCTGTTCATCCTCACTCCCCCTGCCATTCATTTGGAGAGATGCCTGCCACAAATTCCTGCTCTGCATGTCAGAGACACCCGTTTCCCCGTGCAGCCCTGGGCCGGCCTTATAGACACAACCCAATTGTACACTCACTTTTTAGGAGCTAAAGTTGACATCTGGACCGCAGAGACAAATGTGAAACATGGGAGTGCACTGATACATGCTGGGTAATGTGGCTCATTTCTCAGCATGCACCTAGTGTTGTAAGTGTAGGTCTTGAGACAGGTTTGGCAACTAACTTTTTCAGCTGTCATAAAATATATCAAATTACACAACAATCGAGGTGACAGGTATAAAAGGCACATCATCTCATCTTTCCTTTTGTTGCTACACAGATTGATTTAGGTTGTCATGTCAACATTTATTCAACATGCTTTTTGGGATAAGATAATTTATGACAGACCCGTTTCCAACAACTCCTATGCTTCCTTTCACCCCCTCTGCCCCCATGCATCTCCCCTCTCTGCCCCCTGTCCCCTCTGTTTCCTCTTTCAGAGATGTAATTTAATGAGGATTGAGCAGAGTGAAAGTTAAATGTGACCTCTCCAACCACATGAAGTGCTTCAAGCTCATGCTACTGCTGTGGCTGATGTCTGCAATCACCAGTTTGTGTTTGCATTCAAAATACCAGGCTGCAAGCCCAAAAGTAGCCATTGTTTAGCTAAAGAGACAAACCAGCAACACCGTGACACAATGTGAAAGTCTGCAGTTTGCCTTTGCAGGACACTTCAGGCGGAACAGCTTGTCTTCCCCTGCAGCAACAAGTTAGATAATTTTATGTGGTAGAAATCTCATGGTGCAACTTTCAATGTTTTGGTGATTTTTTTGTTTTTTGTCATGTGGGCTGGAAATAATACCAGTGTTCCATTTTTCAGTACAACACCAGGAACACTCCTATCCGAAAAACATCTCTCGCCCCGAGGGAAACTGTCTCAGTTCCTGTGCAAATAAATAACTGCACATGCTGTGAAGACAAAACAGCAATTATCCAGGAGAGAGAGAGAAAGAGAGAGAAAGACAGACAGCGCTAATGTAGTTCACACACCACTATTTTTGTTCTGTCGTTACATGTTCCTTGCCTCTGTTTTTGTGGCAAAGTTGGCGGTTTGTTGCTGCTAATGAATGTGCATGGATTTGCGCGTGTAAACCTCTCCATGCAGTTTGCTGTGTTTGCATAAATACTGTTTAACACTTTGATGATCATAAGGTCTTTATGAACTGATCCCTCAGCGAGATACTGCTATTATCCCAAAAGACAACAGGAGTTCATTTTGAGTTCTGTTGACACTAAAGTCTGAGCTGAAAATCATGTCTGTGCATTTCTTTCAGGCTCCGTCCTACAAAGTAGCCCGCGGTACAAATGCAGGCATGTTTCCCTACAAATATGAGTCTGTGTATAAACTAAGTCTTAAGCCCGGCTGACAGCACAGTTTGAGTTTTGAAGATGCCTTGCATGAAAGCCTCTCCACCCTTTTTTAAGTAATAAGAGATTACAGGTAATCTCCGGGTAATAGCAGGTTGGCATTCCACTACAAGCGGCGCTTCTGAGGCACTGTGGGAGATGTTGCTTTTGACCTAAAAGCCTCTCAGTGTAGAAAGCACCTTTGCTAACTCAAAAAGATCTGGATGAAAAGGTTTGGGTTGTTCTGTGTCATCTGTGTGATCAAGATGTGTGTGGGTGTGCATATGTTTGCACAGATGTGTGTTTACTCACATACAGTATGTATCTGCAACCACTGAGGATCATGGGTACTGTAGATTTAATGGCAAATTGACATTCCAAACTGAGGGAAAATCTTCCATGTGCATTTGCATGTGACTGCTGTGTTTCTGTGATGAGGATCATTTGGCTTTTTTTGTATTTTTATCTTTAATCTATCTTTACTTTTCACCTGTGAGTTTTGCTCGTACGAGCGTCTTAACTCGGATATAGCAAAACCCTTTAACACCGCACGTGTAAATTGCTAATTTCAACCTAATGTCAAGTGTACGTGAAATTAGATTATTAGTAATATCAACACCTGCAAGTAAAATAACAATGCAAAAACTACAAGAGGTGATATAAAAGTTAACACAAAATGACCAAAATACAAAAATACTTAAAAGAGAATGCACCAATCAGCTTTGCAATCCGTTGGACTCGAGATGGTCAGGTTTAAAAAAAGAAAAAAGATCCAAATCGATGCAGCAGAAGGTATCATCTTAGTTATTCCACAAATTTTTCTGCAACACAAGTCACATCACTTGAGGCAGTTTATCAGATTTCGCACAGATCCCTTTGGAGCCCTTTGGAGGCTTTTTGACATATGCAGTAGTACTCCCAAAGACCTGTAAACAGACTTGAATGTGTAAAATCACGTATTTTCCCTTTAAGAAGAAATCTGTTCATATGAGTTCGAGTTTATTATTACAAGTAGACATTAAAATGTGAAATGGTGAAAAGAACAACACAGGAACCCATTCTGCCCCCTACTTGTCTATGGTGTTAAACACAAATTACCACTGGTATGAGGATAAAAATCCATGCTCTTATTTGTTTGAGTATCATAAAACCCTACATGTTACTACATGACATTAAGCATTCTCCTGTCAGCATTTGGAGGAAACAATCAATTACCTATTTGTGGTAATTGTTTGTGGGTGACATGTTTTTAAAGTTCAGTGTGGTGATTTGATTTTAATGGCAATATTGCTCGAAAGAGAGTAAAAATAACTCCTCTCTTCTGTTTTGGTAATTCAGAGGCATAGCTGCTGCTGCTGATGGGGCGGTGGTGGCTTGCCAGTAAAAATGTGTGCGCAGCCTGTTTTCCACCTCATTTCCTCTTTGCCATCTCACAGCCTGAACTGTTGACTATCTTTCACTGTAAAGCCTGGTGCACATTCAGTGGCGACTTTAAAGGAAATAAATACAACAGCTCGATTAAACCTACTGCACCCTCTAAGAAACTTTATTGAGCTGCTCTCTTCCATGCCCAATAATGTTTTCCTGGAGGAAAAGCTGAGCTCTGTGGTCTTAGTGAGGGTTTGTGATGTGTGCTTTTATACTTGAGCTAGTGCCTATAAGCTCTTGCCAGTACGGGCAGTTGAGAAATATGGATTTGCTTGCGCTGCTGCCAAATCACAATTGTCTTTTCAAGGTCCCTGACCCCGAGATAAATGGCCATCTGCAGCAAATGTAACTCCTTTTACTTTGATTACAATGCAATGTTACTACTTGTACTCTACAAATAAACCTGTATGGGAAATTGCTGGTTGGTTTAAATATGATTTTTAGAGGGTTTGAGATAGATGAATAAGCAAAAGAGATTACTTTTTTCCAGTGTCAAAAAGTAACTTGATTTAAGTAATTTTCTTATTTAATAATTATTTCTTCATTTCTTATTAAGTTTAAAATAGTTTTTTAAAGAATAGTTTGACACCAAACTTATTTGTGTAAATGAGATTTTTTTTTTACAGTGTTTGTTTTTTTTAGCATGCCCACTCTGTTAGTATAGACTGACTCAAAATGATCCCAGATGATTGACCCCTGTGTGTTGCCTCTTTACAGGAAGACGATCATAAAATTCTCAAATCTTTACATGGCATTTGTAATGTATTTATTCTGCGTTAGTATTTCATACAGGCCCAGCCAAGAAAAGCAACTGAGGTGGTTTCCATTGCTGTTCGGTAAATATTCAGCAGTCTTCGTGTGACTTTAAAGGTCATAAGGCTGCGTGCCCAGTCATTGCTCAGCCCCATGCTGATTGGCTGGCTGCCCACTCTTCATTGTACTGAGCAGTAGGCTGTACTGATTTGCTGTTTGGAGAAGATTTAGATCTGTCACACACATGCACACTCATACACATGCACACAGTGATTTTAAAGCAGTGGGGGTTATAGGATTATAAAGAGGAGAAGTGAATATTCCTGTTTGGGAGTTCTGCTGAGGCTTAAGTTTCCCCATCGCTCCCAGGAGGAGGTGGGGATCGAAGCAACAATCCCACACTAGGCTCAGAGTAAACACAGAGGTATTCAATAACCCAAACAGTGCTCTCTGGGTTTCTTTTAGCTCGGGTTGTGTTTCCTGCTTGTGTCGCTCTGAATTGTCACATTGTCACGCAACTGTATCCAATGCTTGCATATTTGAGTATGTATCATATGCTTTCACATACATGGTTGACTGTAGCTAAGCTCTAAAACCCAAACTTATTGCAAATCTCTCTGCAAAAACGAGTCTTAGAGCTCTATGGAGACCTCACGCTTAATGCTAATCTCAGTTTATAATAGAAGAAGATATAATAAATCATGTATTATAGGATGAGAAATTTGAAGGGATCTGATAACAGCAGTTAATAATAAAAAATGGGAATATACTAAAATGCATAAAAACATTTGAAACACAATACTTGCAAATAGGAGGAGGAGATTTTTCTTTGCAACATGCACCTACGAATAAAATTGTTGGATGTCTTTTATGCAATATAAAACATTAACATTTTATTCGCCAGATTAAAAGTATGTGGCACATATGTAAAGTCAGAAGACAGAGAAGGATTTAAATGTCTGCCTGCATCCTTGCATGTCAGGGAGTACTAAAAGAGCATCCCACTCCTCCATCCCACTTCCAGTTTTGTTTAGAGAGTGCTGCAGCTACAAGGGAACATGCATTACAAAGCAGCAGCCCTTGAGTGACTAAGCTGGATGTCATCATCTGGGAGAGAAAGAGTGAGAGAGAGACTGCAGGGGCCTGTAACAACAGACGGAACAACACTCCACTCACCACCGACTGTCAGCCACACGTCATTTGAAATGGCTGCATGTGTCAACACCTCCAAGATTCACTGTTCCTACTTCAGTATGTGTGTGTGTGTGTATGTGTGCGTGTATGTGTGTGAAATGAGTGTTGTCACCTGAGCATACAGCACTAGCAGCAGAGGGATCTGAAAGGTATAAATCAGTATGTTTTGTATATGTATATGTGTATATGTGTGTGTGCATGCGTCATCATCTCCGATTCTTTTATGCCTGTGCGTATTACAGAGGTGTGTTGTGTGTGTGTTGCGTGTTTTTACTTTGCAGTATATGGAGAGAATATGCAGTTTCTAAGATGTTTAAGTTTGTTTGTTCACACACTTGTGTGAGTTTGTGTTACATGTGTGTGTGTTCCTACATAAATTATTAGTAGTGTGTGATGGACTGTTAAAATGATCTTATCCCACACTATATGGCAGTTTCATAAATATAAAGTGGTTCAGCTTGTTCCAAATCTTTATTGATGCTATATGAAGTTAACAACACCAACCTCTGTATTTTTTATGGCTGCACCTCTCCATTAAATTGAAATATTGTAGAAATCTTGTGTATGATTTTATATACAGTTCCCCAAAATCAGCCCGACATATTTGCTACCTTTTGAAACTGGGATCGCCACTACAATTTAGACGTTGGCGCTAACTATTACTCAGGAGGTAGAGCGGGTTGTTTATTAACCGCATAGTTGGCCGTTCAATCCCCGGCTCTTCCTGTCCACATTTGTTGTTCCCGATGTAGACTGGTACCTTGCATGGCAGATTTGTCGCTGTGTGTGCATGTGTATGGCGTGTATGAAGGGGTGAATTAGTCCAATCTGTATAGCACTTCATGAACCGGTTTAGCAGCACAGCCTGAGTTTAGAATGACTGAACCACTGGCTGGCTACTGCCTGTTAAAGGACTAGTTTGACATTTTGGGAAACACGATTATCCTGCTGAGAGTTATTGTGACATGGTTAGATGGGACCCAAGAGCAGGACACGACACAAGATGGGTAGCAGGTGACACAGGAGTCCAGGAGATGAGAGGAGATTCCAGGGAAGGAGGGGAAATCCACGGCAGGTATAGAGTTGGCTTGGACTTGCTCTATATTAACAAGTGCTATGAGATAACTCTGTTATGATATAGCGCTATATAAATAAAATTGAATTGAATTGAAGCTGCCCGGGTTGGTGAGGAAGAGGAAGGCAGGCAGGGCTGGCAGAGATGCAGGCAGGATGGCAGTCAATGAGGAATAGATTAGATCTTGCTAACGTAGGACCGAAGCAATGATCTGACAAGGACTTGCTGGCAGTCTAGGGTAAGGCAAGGCAAGGCAAGGCAACTTTATTTATATAGCATTTTCAGGTACAGAGGCTATTCAAGGTGCTTCACAAAAAGAAAATTAAAATCAAAAAGTTACTAATAAAAAATAAAACACACAGGGTAGAAGTACTGTGGATCTAATGAAGAGATGAGATGCAGGTGTGTGGACTGATTGAAGGTGGTGGACCCACCCTTCCTGGCAGACACAGGCAGAGGAGAGAGACAGGACACAGAAACACAACATACACCAGCCACAATGGGCCATGACAATATGAACAGATTGATACCACTCTCACATTTGTGCATTAAACACAAAACTACAGCCAGGAGATGGTTAGCTTAGCTTAGCATAAAGACTAGAAGCAGGGGAAAACTAAGTAACCCTATGCAAGAAAGTGAATATTTCTATATTTCCTAAAATGTTCATTCCTTTAAGGGGTTAAAAAGAGGAATTGCAATCAGTTTCCCTGCTTGTTTCCCATTTAATTGTAGGCATCAGTTTGTTACACTTGCCTTCTCTCTTTCAATCATTCTTTTTAGCCGCAGTCTGCATCTCCTGGTTTCTGCCAAGAGAACATTGCTGTCACCGAGAGGGAAGAGGACTCATCCTACTGCTATTCCCACATTACAATCTGGCTGCAAATCTCAGCACAAACATGCTTATGAACTCTTATGAAATTATTCACATACAAAAATGTTTGAGCATGATTTGTGCGTGAACAAAATAATCTATTTGCAGCTTTCATAGCTTGAAAAGATAGATCTGTCACATTGTTCTTGCCAACATGAAGTCTAACAGACATGCAGTAAAATAAATCAAATATCACCAGGATCACTGTGTGAGAGTGATTTTAAAGTTAGTACAGAAATAATAAAATAGAATAGATTTGAGAAGTGAAAATGACACCACAACACCAACTGACACTTCTGTTGACCTCTTCACATGAAAGGAAAATGTGTGCAGAATTCAATGTACTCTATACCTCATTTAACACTACCGAAGCTTAAAAATTTCAACCACCCATGAGAATATTTGATTTTGCAGCTAGTGCTGGGCAGTGGAGGTGAAGCGTAGATCAGTCTTTGGCATGCTACGCACCTCTAGGTCGGCCAGAGTTTAGCCAAGCAATACGGCTGTAGAACAGCCCAGAATGCTGTGCAAACAGGGGTTTTCTCAGGTGAGTTGAGGGCATGGATGATCTCAGTCTTCTGCCAGGGAAGGCATTGTTAGGAGATGGTGCTGGTATTAGTGGGAGTCTTGACTCTGAGAATGAGATCATGGCACAGGGACTCCAGCGTTCCCTCTCGGCTCTGTCGGGCACTGAGGCTCCCTCACATCTGTGTGCTGTCTGACCCAACGGCAGGCAGCTGCTCCCTCTCATTATACCCCCTAATGGATAGATCCGTTTCCCTCTGACCTCATCCTGCCTGCACAACAACATCCCTCCATTGCTCCATCCTGATACCCCTTCATCCAGGCACAGACCCCCTTTTTTCGCCTGAAGAGCTGAGTAGGAACAACTTGGCCTACATTTGAAACAAGGTTAACGCTTTCAATTACAGCGCACATTTACAGTGTCATTATTTTGTATATATGGTGTCTGTGTGGGGGGGGGACAGTAATATTATTAAGTGCTAAGAAGGTAGTAAAAATGGGGAAAACAGGGTGTTGATAAAATTAAATTATTTTCATAATAATATCAAGTTAACGGCCAGCACCTTGCATGGCAGCTCCGTCGCCATCGGTGTGTGAATGTGTGAATGGATGAATGACGCAAGTGTGACAAACTGATGTCTACAATGATCGTTAAGGTTAAAAAAGCACCACATAAGTGAAGCCCATTTACTGTTTCACAAAAAAATACTTTTGGAAATCATAAGGTAAAATGTAATGTATGCATGTATGATTGCTGGGTAACAAAACATTCCATGTCAGAAGGGTGTGCTTTTGCAGCTATACACTAGCTCTGTTTGTGTTTTTAAAAAACATGATTAATTAACAGGAAAGGGAAGAACCAAGACGTCCTTTTTGGTCGTGTATCATGAGTCCGATACATGTGGACGGGCTGCCATCTAAAGTGTAACAGAAACAATTATCAAGTTAAATAATTATCTCATGCCAGCAATTTAAGAGTTAAACATACAGTGCATGTCCTCTAGTGTAGATGGTTTGTGGTTTTAAGGTTCATCCACATATATTAACCCGGTCTTTATTTGAAGAACACATATGGAGAACTGTACAGAAAAGAAAAGCAAAACCCATACAATAGTCGTACAAGCCTGGCATTATAAACATCGTATACTTGCTGACACACAGTCACACACATTTTTCATTCATTCTTTTTTCTCTTCTTCTCTTTTTTACACTCTTCATCCATATTATTTTCCAGGTAATTTTCCTTTACAAAAGGTCTTCATTCCTTTGAGATCCCTCCACAGTTAAAAAAATTACCTCAGCAATGCATTTCTGTGAGTATTTTCACCTATAGTGGCTGGTTCTGCATGTGTGTGTGTGTTTGTGTGTGTGAGCATCGGTGTGTAGCATTTATCTTGTGTCCAGTCCATTGAAAGGGGAATGAAAAGGCTGGTAAAGAAAAAGGAACCGTATTCTCTTCATAGTGCTCCACCTGTGTTTGCCACTGAGTAAACAAGAGCTGTTGTTACGAGTGGAAGGCAGCTTGCGGTTTGCTCTTTGGAATTGAATTTCAAGTTCTCTCGGCTCTTTTGATTTCATCGCAGAAGGCAAAGCGAGCTATCAACACGCCCTCCCATCGTGGCTTCTCCCGAGGCGTGATGGATAGAATCAGTAATGCCTCAGCCTACCCCAGATATTTGTCTTTATCATTAGCACAGGCTTGCTGTGTTTGAAGCTTTGTCTGTGAGGCAGGTTCCCACTATTTATAGGCTCATCTCATCATGTCTCCTCACAAACTCATCTCAGACTCGTTGAGATGCAGACTGAGACTCTTATATCACACAACTGCAGGGTTTATTGCTGAGCAGATCCGATCAATCACTCCCGTTGGTTAGCCACAACTCTCAGACCCGTCGATCAACAAGTGTGGGCTGGTTGGAAATGCCTGGTGATCAGTGGCTTGAGATGTAGACCATGAGAGAGGGAAACGAAAGAAGCAGAGGATTTGTAGTGAATTGGAGTCCATGATAATCTCCTTTGCAGATGGAGGGAAGCAAAAAAGAAAGAGACATGGTATTATAGGCCTTGTCATGATCCATGGGAGATCCTGAATGCATTTCACTGATGCAATTTCTGCGATTCATAAGTGTGTATGAATGTGTGTGGAGGATGGGGGTGTGGGGCAAACAGAAAAAGGCCAAATAATAGTGCAGCGGCAAAACATTTGGTTGCCAGGCAACAGGGCTTCAAGGAACGCTAGCATTGAGTTATCAAGAATGGTGGTGCATGACTCGACTTCCCCAATCTGGTTTCAGGATGGTGGGGGGCGTGGTGGCTGGGGGGAGGAGGGAATAGACAGAGAAATGTCTCCACCTGTCCTGATTTGTCAGGGCCGGTGAACAACGACACTGGCCGCTACAGACTTTGTCTCTAGGGGCCTGGCCCTGGCATATCAACAAGGGCCCTCAGACTGGTCCTAAGTATTAGGGTCTTTTTAGTTTTGGGGTCAATCCAAATCACTGACACAGCATGTAATCTAAAGATGAGCTCATTACATTGTCTTATTACATGTCTGCGAGGTGGGTTATAGGCTGGGAGGCTTAAAGGTAAAGAGACGACGTGTGTATGTGTGTGTGTGTGTGGAGAGGGGTGTCAGTGGTGGAAGAAGTACTCAGATCCTTTACTCACATAAAAGTACCAATCACTATGTAAAAATACTCACTTACAAGTAAAGGTCCTGCATTCAACAGTGTTATCAGCTCCTGTGACTGTACGTAAAAGTAATTGTTCTGCAGAAAAATGGACCCTAGCTGTTATATTCTTATGATATTATTGAATTATTAATAGTGATGTGTAAGCTGCATTTACATTTGTAGCTACATTTGTAGCTTTAACTTTAGGTTTTTTTAGTCCAACATAAGGGTCATGAGATGATTAATGGGCCACCAAAGCGAAAAAAACAAAGTTACAAACAAATTCATATTAATTTGTTGGACTTTTGGACAACTAATATATTTCTTGCTTTTTTCTCTGTCTCTCCATAAAGGATTTCACCTCAGCTACATGAGCAATGACAACAATTGGAGCAAGAAAAGCGAGGAGTCCTGAGAGTGTGGTTCACAGAACCATACATTGTTTATTATAATACCTTTTTAAATACTTGTAAAAATAAAACAAATTCATATATGACATTGTAGAACATTGTAGAACATTGTAGACCGGTCGGTCCCGTTCTCTCTACTGTACATCATGTTACTGTTTTGGCCAATGCCCAGGATTCTTGCTCGAGCATACTGTGTGCGAGCACGAGAACGAGCAACAACACTGCTTGCAATGATCTTAATGGCAATAGGTGTCACTATAATAACACATTTCTGAAACCTCCACTCAGTCCCTTTAAATGAAACCATCTAAGTTAAGATGAGAAATTTCTCTTTGGCGGAATTGCTAGTAACAACAAGGTGTAAGTGGTCCCAAGCCAAATGGTTGGAAAACAGGGATTTAACGGGCAAACCATGTGTTTTTTAAATGTAAAATCTTAATCTGAATTACTAGAAATGATAGCTTTCAGATAAAAACAGTGGAGTAATAATATAATATAGTTATATTTCCCTCTGAAATGTAGGGGGCTAGAAATATAGCATAAAATGGAAATACCCAAGTAAAGTACAAATAATTTCAATGCAGTTTTATTTATATTGTGCCATATCATAACAAAGATATCTCAGACCACTTTTTCATATAGAGCATGTCTAGACCGACTCTTTATTAACAGAGACCCAACAATTCCCACCATGAGCAGCACTAGGAGAGAGTGGCAAGGAAAAACTCCCTTTTAACAGGCACAAATCTCGAGGAGAATCAGAACCAGAACCAGAACCAGGCTCTGGGTGGGCGGTCATCTGCACCGACCGGTTGGGTTGAGTGAGAGCGAGAGAGAGAGCGAAAAGGGGGGTTGAGTGAGAGAGAGAGAGAGCAGGAGGAAAGAGAACACACTACAGCACAGCACAGTTCCACATAGAGTAACAATAATAGCAGGAACATTGGGGCAGCTCCAGATGCAGAAATACCTGCAGAAAGCAACAGGAGAGGAAGAGAGAGAGAGAGGAGACAGAGAGGGAGTAGGAGAGAGGAGCTCAGTGCATCATTTAACATCTTTAAGAGCAAGCTTAAAACTAATTTTTTCACTTTAGCCTTTAATTAGCTATCTGCTATTAGCTTTTTAGTTGCTTTTAAACATTATTTTAAATTTTACAATTAAATTTTAAGAGACGAGAGGAAGAAGTGAAGGTTATACAGGAGGAAGAGGAAAATATTAGGAGGGAGGAGGAAGAGAGAGCTCAGGAAGAGAGGAGACAGGAGGAACAAGAAACAAGAAAGGAGAATTGAGGAAGTAGAGAAAAAGGCAAAGAGAGGAAGAGGAAAGGATCAGGGTGAAGGAGGAAATGGCTAAGGAAGAGAGGAGACAAGAAGAGTGTAAATTAGCAGAGTAAAGGAGCAATTTGCATTTTATTTACTTTTAAACATTATTATCTGTTCAAGTTTTATTTTTCTTAACTGCACTTGTGTTTTATGGCATTCTCTTCTGTAAAGCACTT